>OFHU01001346.1:215000-484283 GCA_900245905.1 Lacerta viridis | reverse complement strand
GTGTTGTAATCGGGTGGTTGAGCATTGTTGTTTTTTCTTCTGGGACTCTATGTAATCCGTTTTTACCCAAGAATTGCTCGATTTCTTCCTCACCACCTTCCTCTTTTTTGTACAAATGCTTAAATTTTTTTTGAAAGCATTTCCTGATCTCCTCTGGATTCTCTACAATCTTGTCATTAACCTTCAAATTGGTGATGATATTCAATTTCTGTCTCTTTTTTAGCTGCCAAGCCAACATTTTTCCACATTTATTAGCTGAGTCAAAAGTTCTTTGCTTCATCATTTTGATTTTCCATTCAATTTCTTGGTTTAAAATTTTTGCATATTGGGACTGCAACAGCTTTATTTCTTTCTGTATATGTTGATTCTTCGGGTGCCCTCTTAATTTCTTCTCTTTTTCTTTTATTTGATCCAATATCTTTTCTTTTTCCATGTTTTGTTGTTTCTTTCTTTTTGTTTTTTCCTTTATAAGGAACCCTCTCATCACTGCTTTACTTGCGTCCCAAACTATTCTTTTCTCGACCTCTGTATTCAGATTCAATTGAAAATATTCTCTCATCTTTTTACCCGCTGCCTCCACTAGCTTGGTATCTCTCATCAAAGCATCATCCATTCTCCATCGAAACGAATCCTTGGAGTAAAGTTTCAAATCCAGTTGTACTGCGTTATGATCTCTGAGCAGGTCTTGGGGGCAGATTTTTCTGCCTTCTGAATTTTTGGTGCCCAGACTTCTCTAGATGTCCAGATGTAATCTATATTCTCGACCACGACTTTCTGTGGCTCTGAAAAAAAAGTTGCTTTCCTTTTCTGTTGGGATTCTTCAACCTCCATGTATCAATTAAGTCCAAATTCTCAATCAGTTTGAAAAAAGGTTTTAGGCAGTTTCCCTTCATTCGTAATTTTTTGGTCTTTTGAGATCTATCCATCATAGTGGAAAACCGCCCCATTGAAATCTCCTAAACATATTAAATTATAGTAGTCCAAATTATTCCAACAACAGCAGTTCGTGGATCTTCTTGTAGAAGTCTGACTTTTTCCCTCATTCGGTGCATAGAGTCCCAGTATCATATATATTTCTCGCCTTGTGCTGTAATTTTCAAATTGCAATGTATCTCCCTTCTTCGTCTTTAAAAAGCTGCCCTTGGGTTGCATTTTTCCTCTTGCATAAACATAAATTACAACTCCTCTTTTCTTGACTTTATCGGATGTAATAAATTCCTGGCCTAGTTTCTTATTCTGTGTAAAATCCTTCTATGGTGCCGGACCACATGGGTCTCTTGTAAGCAAATTTATATCCAATCTCTTCCTCTCAAGTGCGTGGTATACTACTCTGTGTCTTTTCGGCCTCTGGTTCAGACCATGGACATTCCACGTTAGACCCTTTCAACGCCATTTTACAGTTTTTGTCCCTCCTACCGCTCCTTCTTCTCTTCTTCTTCTTCTTCTTCTTCTTCACTTCTGTCTCCTTCTCTCCTTTGGCTGGTTTTCCGGATGGTAACTTAAGTTTTAGATATTCTTGCTTCTTGCTGGGTCTAAAGATGATCCAAGGAAAATCAGCACTATATGTTTGTCCAGAAATTTCTGCTTGTCTTCGGGGGAGATCTGATTCTTACTCTTCTTTTCCTTGTACTTAAAGGTCAGGCCTTCCGGGAATTCCCAGCAGCTAAAGGAGATGTGTCTTGCTTGCTCTCAGTTCCACCGTCAAATCGTAGTAATTAAATCTCCTGTCTAAAAAGTAACGTGGGATGTCTTTAAACAGGATGATCGGTTTCTGCTGGATCACCAAATTATTCTTGTAATGGAAGTCAAGAATCTGGGTCTCTCTGGAATCTGTTCTGAAACACTACCATACAGTCATTCACCATTTTCTTATTCTTTTTCCCTTTTGTTCCAAATCTATAAGCTTTAACTATGAATGACTGCAAATCGTCCTCTTCTAACTCCCAAAATGCTGAGAATTCTTTAACCAAGAAGCCTTTTAAATTCTCCTGCTCCAATTCAGGGACCCCCCTCAATCTTATGTTAGCCTCTCTCTCCCGGAGCTGTAAAAAGGCCAGAGATTCCTGTATGTCTCTTTGTTGCACTTTGATTCTTTGAATTTCCTCTGGGTCCACAGTTTCAATTCTGCATTCCACTCTTTTGACCTTTTCCTTGACGTCCTCTGAATCTTTTTTGAGTGTATCGACCTCTTTTCCGATCCTTGTAATTTCAGTTTTGTTCTGATTAACTGTCTTTTCAACTGAAGCAATTGCTAATTGCAAAGAGTCAGAGGATTTTTTAATTTCACTTTGCAGCTCCTCTCTCGTACCCTTGATTTCTTCTCTGGTTTCTTTGAGCTCACTGTGAACAGACTGTAAGCTTGCACTTAGCCTCTCAATAGCAGATAACATCTGCTCCTCAAAGGGTTTTGCCCCCGAACCTTTTCTCTGTTTCTCCTCTTCAGCTTTTTTGGATTTTAATCTAGAGGCAATAGATCCAGATGCTGGTGGTGTTTTTTGACCAAGATTCCTTGGATTTAATCCAGCTAGACCCGTGGCTGCCTGGCTTTGCAATAGATCCAGATGCTGGTGGTGTTTCCTGCGGTTGCATCATTACAATGCACTCCTTACTGACAGTCTACTGCTTGCTTGCAGTTTGCTTTAATCTCAAGGTGACCACCAGATAAGTAGCCTGGGAAACAGTCTCAGAGCAGTTCCAAAGATAAACACCAGATGGCCAGCAGACAGAGTCAGAGAAAGTCAGAGGACAAAGAACAGAGCCCACCAAGCAGCTTTTCAAAGTAAGAGTCCCATTGCTTCCAGCTCCAAAGACGCTTTTTAAAGTTTTTAAACTTTCTCAAACTTTCTCAAAGCCAGGGAGAGTCAGGAGAAGTATCACCAAAACAGCTTATCCAAGCCAGCAATTTCTCTAAGTCTTTCCCAGCAGTGTATTCCAGTTAAAAAGTAGCGGAAAAGTGTCAGTCTCCAACCAAAAGCAGAAAACAGCAACAAATTAATACAATGTATTCCGCCGCCCGCTAACTGACCCGGTTCTCCTTATCCAGAGGGTGTAGCAGTGTCTTCTCAAATATTTATACATCCACACCACGAAATCTTGCTGGAAACCTGCATCATTTAATCTCCAAAGTGCATGAAATCAGTTTAAAAAGATCAAAGCGAAAGTACGCGGCTCAGCCTCTTTGTTGTTACTTCCGACTTGCCGCTTTCAAAGGGAAACGGGCTTCCTCATTTTGCGCTTCCCTCCGCAAGCCAAATTCAACGAATTTCGGCCAAATTGAGTTAAAATAAATCCGTACTTACAGAGTCTTGTCTTTTTTCTTCAATTTGAGAAAGAATGGGGCGCTCTTTTTAAAGTCCAGCAGTTCCCGCTGCTTCGTAAACTTCGGCCAGCAATGGCTTCTTCAGCACCGTACCGGAGCCTTCTTCACCCAATCCTCCCCTTTACAGAGGTGGATCGGAAAAAAGGACGGCACATCTGGTGCCCGCAAGAACCCTGTCCACAGGACTCCCTACCTGTGGCTTAACGGGGGCCGTGGCGCGGTCACAGACACCCCAAAAACCCCGAAGTTTACCGGAGCTCTTAGCTCCCGACTGCATAGACCGGCGCCGCCACCGGAAGTCTACCACACTGCATTACAATGTGAATTCCACAGAATTCAAATTGTAATGCAATATAAGAAATAAAAATACAAATAAAATCTGTATGAATATTAACACAATGGATTATCTGTCTCCCATCCTCAACCACAAATCCACAGACACACCACAGACCACTGAATGACACTTGAGGGCCACTGGTGGAATGAGGATCAGTTTGGCAGCTCCTGTCTTATACCGTAATAAAATGGTTAGTTTTTAAGGTGCCACAATACTGTTGTTTTTGGTCTATTCCAAGCTTTATAGAAACAGCACTGTGAGAAAACTGCAGATAAGCCAAGAGAGTGCAAGAATTATGGTCTGCATAGTAGGACAGTCCACTGCTACTAGGGTGCAAGGTTTGATTTCTGGGCACTAGATTCAGTATTTTCTAAAGATGAAAGTAATATAAACAGAAAGGTGTCTGGAACCATATTCACACCAGCAGGCTTTTCCTAGGGAATCTTACCTTTGCAAGATAACATTCCCCCAGATGTAAAATATATTATTGAAGGGGTTCAAAGCCAAACCTCTTGGTATAAGGGTTGTGTTTGTGTAATGCTCCAGTCCTAGTAACAACACAAACCCTTTATCAGAGGCTGCAACAGAAAAAAGAAAAGAGGTTGACTACAATGGATGTTTTAAATGGGGGTAGAGAGTAACTAGAAAAAGGATGCAATGGAAGAAACCCTCTTTCTTTCCCCCAGCTATTCCCACTACATGTTTGAAGATTCAGCTGGAGTTTTTGAAACAGGAGCAAACTGCACAGCTTTGCATTCTTTGCTTCTCTGAAACACAGATTTTGATGGGTCAGTTCTCTAGAGATGAGGGATAATATAATATTATAGTGATAACATGGCATACGACAGGGTTGAGGAAGCTGTGGTCTGACCGCTGTTGCTAGACAACCTCCATCCCCCGTGTATGGAACCTTTGATCCTCCAGGTGCTGCTAAACTGCAATTCGTACCATCCCTAGCCATTGGCTGTGCTCGATGGGCCTGGTGGGAGTTGCCGTCCAACAGCATCTGGAGAACCAGGGGTTCCCCACTACTGACATATGGGAAACCGGGGGGGACCTCTCCTGCAGCTGATATTTAAAGGGGGGAACAGGTGCACATTAATGACACAAGTGATTTGTCCCTTAAGCAGGGAATTCTGATGACCCTCCGCAAACTATGCGCTGCTTTGTGAGGAATCATGACAAAGCAATGTAAAACCGCCCCATGAATCCACTCCACATATTTGCATACCTTGCTCTCATTATGAATTCCCTTCAGTTCAGAACTTGGGGTTTTGGCAAAGAGTTCCAGGATTAACACATACTCAAAGCCCCTTCCAACTTGTCTGCCATTTAACTATCCTCCTGTACTTGCAATCAGAAGTGCCAAGGGTTTCATTGCCATCCTAGCCCCCATCCCTTTGAATGCACAATAAAGGGGGAAGTGGAAGCTGCATATTCCGTTAGCAAGTTTGGAGCCCCGGGTGTTAATTTTTATGGCTTAACGCAGAGTGCACAGGTGTTGTGCAAGCAGCAGCAGATTCTGCCTTGTCTCAGATGCTGCGGTCTAACTTACCCTTCTTCGGAACTTTTTCAGGGATATGATAAATAAAATTCAAAACGCTCGTCGTCTGCAAAGTGAGCAGAGAAAACATCCAAATGTTAAAATTGCCTACTTATTTACTTTATTCCATTTTTGCCTAAGCTTGGGAAAAAAAGAAAAAGATGTAACAAGGTATAATTACAATTAGTTGGATTGAAATTATGCTTGTAACTGAATTTTCTATGGAGTACAACAGCAATTGACTTGGACTAATATACAGTACTGGTATGCTTCCTTCCGTCAGAATATAGTGAATCCATACATTTGATAACAACTCATGACTCCTAAAGTGATCAATAAAATTAATCCATTTTTGCTTGTGGATATCCTGCCTTTGATTTTGTTCTCTAAATCTATTAAAGTAAGTTTATTCAGCCATGAAAAGCATAGCTCTTTATTATATCGTACTCCTCTTTATTTGATGGTACATTTGCCACTTTCCATTTTCCCATGTACAGTTGAACCTCGGTTCCAAAACATTAAAAAACCGAAGCATGCATTTCCGGAAGAATTTTGGCTTCCGAAAAGCGTTCAAAAAGCCAAGCAGTTTCTTCCAGGTTTTCGGCATTCAAAGCCTAAACGTTCAACTTCCGAGACGCTCGAAAACTGAGGTACCACTGTATAAACCTCTGGCTGCTACTAACAAACAGGAAACCAGTTTTACACACTCATGCCTCATAGCGTCTTTCAGATAATTTAATAGGACAATAATGCAGTGGAAAGGGTCTCAGTATTTCAACTTCTTTCCAAATGATATTTTATTTTCCTTCAGTTTCCGTGCCCTCAAATCACATTTTGGCACTTCTAGCATGTGGGAGGGTAACTTCAGTGCACCTGAATTTGCTCATTTTATTCTTTTTTTATTTGTCCCTTTCTCTTCTTGTGTCTTGACTGTTAGACAGGTTTCCGCCAGAATAGATTTGATTTTGAATTTTTTAACACCACCAAGTTGAATTTCAAGTACAATAAACAATATGAATAACGCTTAAGAGAACCAGTCTAACCTGGAAAGTATACCACAATGGTGTGTTTGTCTGTTCCCGTCTCATGCACCAGCAAAAGTATCTGGTTATCATTCAAGGAGTAAGTGGCCCATTTGATGGAGCATGCCGAAGCTAGAAGGGAGAAGAAGATTGGGGCATGGGAAAATTGCATTATTTAAAGAGAAGTCACTGTAGGCTTTGCATTCGTGGCGTGAGCAGATTTTCCTGCTGGCCATTTTCATTACAGACAGCCCAGCAAACTAAACATTGGTTCCAATGTCAGACTTTCCCACTCCCCCATGCGTAAAGACTGCACCTGGGCGTATAGGGAGCCGGCTGCCGCTCCCTGGACGTAGGGAGCCGGGGCGCCGCTCCCTAGCGCACGCGCCCCTGACGTGCATGGCGCATGCGTGCGATCACGGCGCGCGCGCAGCATCCCATGTGGACTGCGCATGTGCAGACACGCGCATGTCCACCCAAGATGGCGGGCGCGAGCGGCTGGCACCCCTTCCGTGCGGCAGCACGGCAAGTTTTAAGACGCTGTGCATCTGTTCACACGCTGCAGCCTTGAAACTTGCCGCGCCCCACGTGCGCTGGTGTCACCCCCCAGGATGGTACCCGGGGCAGCCCGCCCCCCACCACCCCTTGCTCCGCCCCTGACTGCACCCACATACTTATTATTTACCTCTGCCTTGAAAAAGAGATACAGAAATATTTAAATAATTATAAAACTGTGAAGAAAGTGCCTTGGTAATGTCTTACGTGCTTGCCAATCAAAGCCAACCAGAGTTGGTTTTTGCTGCAAACCTTTTTGTACTGATCATTCTGAACGCACTCTGAACAGACCACATTGCTCCTCCTATTATGCCATGTCTCTGTTTACCCATACAGTGGTACCCCGCAAGACGAATGCCTCGCACAACGAAAAACTCGCAAAACGAAAGGGTTTTGCGAGTTTTTAGTTGACTCGCGAGACGAATTCGTCTATGGCTCTTTTTCGCAAGACGAATTCGTCTGGCGAGGTACCACTATAAGCACCGGAGCCTCGCCCCGCCATGTTTTATCCAAGATGGACGCGATGGACAACACCCCTCCCGACCGGAGCAAAAAGGTAAGCCTTTACAGCTCCCTGTATGGCTTGGCTCCGCTGTATGGCTTGGCGCCGCGTTTTAAGGAGCTGCAAGGAGCGAACAGGCTGCTGCTCGCTCGCTCCCTGCAGCTTTAAAACGCAGCGCGGCGAGGCTCCGATGTGGGGGGGCGGAAATGGGAATCGATCGCGCCGCCATTTTGGATGGCCGTGCGCGATCCAACGCTGCCTCTCCCCACCGGAGCCGTGTCGCGCCGCGTTTCAAAGCTGCAAGGAGCGAACAGGAGTGCTGCTGTTCGCTCCCTGCAGCTTTAAAACGCGGCGCGGCGAGGCTCCGGTGCCGGTCGGAAGGGGCCCCCGGACTTTCCCCCCCATAGGAACGCATTAATTAAATTTTAATGCGTTCCTATGGGAAACGGTGCCTCGCAAGACGAAATTTCCGCAAGACGAAAAGTCTTGCGGAACGAATTAATTTCGTCTTGAGAGGCACCACTGTATGTTGATTTTTATACCAGCTTAAAATGTCATCTTCCCAAAAACTCTGGGAATCATCATTTAGTGGAGCTATTTAAGTACATTGGGAGGATTTCCTGGAGCTATTTAAGTACAAGTGGAATCCTGGGAAGTGGAAGGAATGCTACTAAATCCCTGCAGACTGGAGGGAGGCAAATGTTGTCCCCATCTTCAAAAGGGGGGTGGGAGAAGACCAGGTAACTACTGACCGGTCAGCTTGATGTCGTTACCAGGAAAGGTCTTAGAACAGACCAGGAAAAGTCCTAGAACAGACAATTAAACAGTTGGTCTGTGAGCACTTAGAAAATGACGCTGTTATTACTGAGACCCAGCATGGGTTTCTCAAAGAAAAGTCATGCCAGACGAATCTCATTTCTTTTTTTGATAGAGTTACAAGCTTGGTGCATCAGGGGAAAGCTGTGGATGTAGTGTATCTTGATTTCAGTAAGGCTTACGATTCTATGAAATAATATGTGTCAGAAGTGCATATAGTTATTTATTTATTTATTTATAAAAACTTCATGCCACCTTTAATCTGAGGGTCGCAGAGTAGTTTACAATATTTTTGGATTCCTTTGGAAGGACAGGATATAAATTTTATAAAGAAATAACAGTCACGGAGAAAAACAGCTCTCCCCAACCCAGCTCATTCCATGTTGTACGTCCAACATCTAGATCGTGATTTACTGGTAGATCACTGGACGTCTGTGGTAGATCACTGGCACACACCCCCCCCAAGAAGCTAACATTTTTGCCCTGCACCCTCCAAAAACAGGACTTTCCTCCTCCCTAAGAAAAGCTCAACAACTTTGACCTGAAACCCCCGAAAGGGGATAGATCACTGCCAGTTTTTAACTCTGAGTAGATCGCAGTCTCTTGGGAATTGGCCACCCATGTTGTACATTGTTGGATTTTTGGTTCTGAATGGTGATTAGGGAAACAAAGACATATGTGGCCCATTCTGGCTTTACCTCCCTCACTACAAAGCTCACAACAGTGGCACGAGACTGTGGAGGCTACCCAGTGGGAGGCCGGTTTTAAAAATCTAAATGGACGTACCCTTTACAAAATCACATACTGTCTCGTCCTTTTCCCTCAAGGATCCAGAAGCCTTCACAATCCCATCTATAAAGAAAAAGGAACCATGAGTAGGGTTAAAATGAGTGGACTGCTCCTCCCTTCCCACTCTCCAATGGACCAAGCCTCCCATTGCCAGCACACATACACCCTACTTATGATCCAGAAGTCATGCTCTGCCCCAAAACCGACCCACTTTCTTTATTCAATTTCTCAGGAAACGTTCCGAGTCATCCACACAGTAAAAACACAATTTAAAACACATTAAAATAAGGCAATTATGAATTACGTAATGCCTGAAAATTATCAAACATATCAGCAAACGTAGCTTAAAACCTGAGGACAGTCCATATAAACAAAGAATTAAAAATATGTACCTGAAATCTCCTCCAATATCCTACAGAAATTGACATTTCCCTACTATATGGAAGGGCTTTCTGGGACCCAGCATCTCTGGCCTAGACTCACTGATAAATCATCCAGCTGAGACCACGCCATTCAAGTCTTGCTCAACACCCCGTTGTACAGAACAACGAAAGAGCATGCCCCTCCTCAAGCTAGCCCCCATCCATTCTGTCCTATAGTCCTATGTGGGGCAAGATAAATACCTTTAATCGTGATAAGAAAGAATTCTCCTTCCTGCCAACCGCCACCAAGGGCAATCACATATTCAGTGCCATTACTTGGGAAAATGACTGGGTTCAAGGTTCTCACACAGACATGGTTCAATATGCGTGTCCAGAGCTCTAAAGAAACATAAGAGAAAACGTGAAGAACCTGGCAGCCCACACCTAGCCCAGGATCCTGCAACCAGATGCCCCTGGGAAACCCACAAGCAGGGCATGAGTTAAGTAGCCTTCTGTGTCTTTTGTTCCCACATGTATTGTTCTCACATGTATTGTGACTAGTGGTCACAGACAGTGCTATCCTCCATGAATTAATCTATACCCCTTATGACGGTCCACGACAACATCTTGAGGTAGCACATTCCAGAGAGAGATGGTCCCAATCAGTTACTCTAAGCACCTTGCAATGGCATAGGAGCCTTGTTTGCCAGATGGTTTGTCAGATTATAATGTAATGAGGGGGTGTATGGGGTGTTAGGAGAGGGATAGTACCTCTGGTGGGGGACACGCTGTACTGCTTCTGGGGTACTTTGGTCCCCACCCTGCACTCAGCTCTCACCTGTGGCTCCTAGAAGCTGTCAACCTGTGACAGCGGTCACACCCTGGGAACATCTTCAACAGGCTGGCTAAACCAGGTGAGGGCAGCCAATGGGTCTCAAACCCTCAGTGAGTTCGGGACTTCCCTGCACGCGCAGCCAGACTCTGGCAGATTAAATGGACTCAACCAGTCAAAAAGGAGGTTTCTGCACATGCTGTAGAGGGAAGTGAGGGGCAGATGGGGCTCATCAAACTGGGAAGGTAGCCCATCTAGGAGAAGGAAAACTCTGATCCTCAACCTCCACGGCCTTGTGGGATATTTTCAGGAGAAGAAAAGGCTATGGAATGAACCCTACACAAATCTGGAGTGGAATCCCTAAGACGGTTGGATGGTGCCTTGTATGCTTCCTTTCGGCAACTCCTGAAGCCAAGCTGCTGCCAAACATCTGGCTCAGTTTTCCCTTGGACCACATCAGTGAGGCTGAAGGGGGGGGCAATCTTGTCGTCTGGGCAGCCCAGGACCTCCATACACTGGCTTGTGCCCCAAGCAGGTCACTTCAGTACTGCTCATACAGCGGTTTGAGTTCACTCCCGGAGGCACACTCCATTATCTCCTGAGACAACAATGGGCCCTCTTGGATCAACTCTCAGAATTTGGAGCTCCCTTCCTAGAAAGGCTAGACTAATTAGCTCCTTGCCACCTTCCACCATCAGGTGAATACTGCTTAATTTGGACAGGTTTTGGGAAACTGGCTGTTGTTAAGGAAAGGGCTTTTAACAGCACTGTGCTGCTATTCCTAACCGCATGGTGATGTTACTGATTTCCTAAAAGACTGCCATTGACAGAGGTGTATAAAATTAGGCATAGTATAGAAAAGAGGATAGAGATGAGTTTTTCTTCCTCTCTTATAATTCTAGAACTCGGGCTCAGCTAATGAAGCAGAATATGCGGAAACTCAGGGCAGGGCGTAAGTTCAAGTATGGAACTCGTCTGCACAGGATGCACTGATGACCACCAACTTGGGTGCTTTCAGGAGAAGATTGGTTTATGTTTTGCTGTTCTTCTACTAGGATCACGTCCAGCTTAAATTTGTTATTTATTAAATTTCTATACCACCCTTCATCCAAGGATCACAGGGTAGTTTACAATATAAAAACGCAAAAACATAACATCGTAACAAATAAAAACAATTAATGCCCCCCCACTGGTGTTTAAAAGGCCATAGATTGTTTAATCAGCCAAAGGCCTGAGAGAAGAGGAATGTTCTTGCCTCTTGCCTGGCGTCTAAATACATGTAATGAAGACAACTGGTGAGCCCCTTGGGGAGAGCATTCCACAAATGCGGAGCCACTGCAGAAAAGGCCCATTCTCATGTTGCCACCCTCTGAACCTCTTATGTCAGGAGTCGGCCAGATCACTCCCGCGGAGATCCTCCGTGCACCAGGCCGGAGCGCGACCCCAGAAATCGCGTCTGAGACTGTCCGCCGTGCCGGAAATCGCTTCCACGCATGCCTAGACGCCGGAAATTGCACCTGCGCAGAAGTGATTTCTGGCATCTGGGCATGCGCAGGAGCAATTTCTGGCGCCGTGGACATGCGCAGACGCAATTTCCGGCATCTGGGCATGCACAGAAGTGATTTCTGGAGCTGTGGAAGAGAGTCCCTGTGTCGCGCCGCACTGGTTTAGCACAGCACGCGGTGACTTGCCAAGTGGGCGGCTCGGTTTGGGGGGCGGCTCATGAGCTGGTTAAGCGACCCTCATGGCCCACTTCCAGCCAATGGGCCTTAGATTGCCAACCTTCTTATGTAGAGGCCACACAAAGAAAGGCCTGAGAGGATGATCACAGGGTCTGGGTCAGTTTATATGTGGAGAGGCAGTCCTTGCGGTCCTGAGCCGTTTAAGACTCTATAAGCCAAAACCAGCACTTTGAATTGGGCCCAGAAACTAACTGGCAGTCAGTGCTGTTGGGTCAGGACTGGCTTCTCCCCGGTTGTCCATTTTTGCCACAATGCAGTTACTGTGGCATAACCATGGTGCTACATGAGGGTGGGTCTTCCACAGTGGCACACCTTCAAGATGCACCACCACAACCAGGGTTAGTCCGTATTCCATCCTTTTCCAGCCTGTGCAAGTTGAGGGCAGGATAGCCGTTAACGTGACTAATAATTCCCTGCCCCCAGAGAAAACGGAAGAGCATAGCTCTCAATACCTTCGCCAAACTGGAATTCCACCTGTTCCATAACGGAAGGCATGGCAGTTAAAGTGGCAGAAAACCAATACCAAACTGTGCCTTTTGGCTTCTCAGGCTCACGTACCAGACCCAGAGGTGTTCACATGCAAGAGTGGGTAATGTCCTGTAAAGTAATAGACAAGCTGGTTCTGCCGGATGAACAGGGTACTCTCTGTACTAATGGCATCAACAATGGCAGAGGAGAATGTACCCTGTGGGCATGAGAGGGAGCCAATCCAGCAACTGTCAATGCCCACCTGTAGCAGAAAAGGAGACAAAGAGAGGCAAGAGTAGAAACAGGCTCAGCTCCTACTAGGTTAAGAGTTGTGTGGGAATTCCCACAATTCTGTGCTTTGTTAGCTATAATGGGCATCCTCTGTGTTTAAAGGTGTTAGCTCTTGAGCTTCTTTCAACTGGAGATGATGGGGGCTTAACCTGGGACACACATGTGGGACAAAACATGTGGTATGCCGAAGTCAAGGTCCACCACCGTTGGACAGCTACAACTTCACTTGCCGGCACCAAGCTCATGTGTGAACCATTGGGGGAGTCCCAGCCCCACCCCACCCCGGCCAACACATAGATGCCATGTCAGAGATGCACTATGCAGAGGGCTCAATTCCCCTTTACCTCTATTGGAATGTAATCTAAAAACAATGAGTCCGACATGAAGACAATCTTGCTCCGGGGAATGCCGCCAAGGATGAGCACGGGGGCTTGTCCGTAAGTGTACCACAAGGGACGTGATGGGTCGTTCAGAGAAAGGACGCCCTTCAAAGACTCTAGCTGTGCTTGGCAAGAAGGGACCAGAGAGAAGAGTCACACCAAAGCCACTGGGGACCAACAGATACCTTCTACAGAATCCAAGGGTAAAACTTCATGGGGACCATGCCAGGCCCCATCCATAAGGTCAGAGGCAAGGAGTGTCGTGGACTGGCTGGACACAGAGGAGTGGTGGGAGGCACCAGCCAGGGAACTGGGAAGAAGGCTTCAGAGCCAGGGGACTGGTGGTGGGACGACAATGAGTGGTCAGAGGGAGAAGACTGCGGGGAGGAGGTGCCCGAGGCTGGAGGGGCAACAGGGTTTAGTGAGCAGGAAGAGTCTGGGCCAGAGTACAGTTCAGACTCTGAGGCTGAAGCAGAGGCTTGACAGGAGGAGGGTCAAGAAGCTGCTGAAGAAACCAGGGAGTCTGCATGCCGCCGCCCCCCACTGCAACCAGCTCCCCGCCCCGCCCCCTGTCTCTAAGGATATGCAGAAAAAGGGAAATATCAGACTGTATAGTTTTTACTGCTACTGTCGTAAGGAGCTAATTCATGATTATAAAGTAAGTAAATCTAATTTTCAAACTTACCTTGCAAGTTGTTGCGCAATTCTTTGTTAAGCAGGGTAAGGAGGAGGAAGCCAGCTTACTTCATAGCTGGACTTCCTCAAAAGGAGGCTTTGCAGCCTACCGGTAATTCCTATGCTTTTGTGCTACCAAAGATGGGATCCTTAAACTCTGTTTAACCCCCACAGGCAAATGCAACCACATCTGCAGACTGCAAGCAGCAGTGGTTAGCAGACTGTGAGGCTGCTTAAGATCCCTACCAACCCCAGCATTTTACCTTCTCTCCAATTCCTGATCTTAACCTCATTTTGAACAATTCCTACATAGCCGTTGATATTTATAGCAAACCTATAAATAAGGAGAAAAGAATTATGTGTTTTATTTTGCTACATTTATATACTGCTTTTTCTTAAAAGCTGTCAATTCCATTCAAAACAAAATTTAAAATTCCCTCCAGTAGCACCTTAGAGACCAACTAAGTTTGTTCTTGGTATGAGCTTTCGTGTGCATGCACACGTCTGCCGTCAAAGAGACTTGATACAAAAGATTGGGGGGGGGGGAATATGGAGGGGAGGGGGAAACGAGCGAGTTCAATTACCAACGCATTCATGTAATCATTACATAATGGCCAAATGGAACTGTCAGTGCAGGAAACAGTTCTGGGAGGGGAGGAGCCACATGGCAGTCGGCTCCACCCAGCAGGATGGAACAGGCCTCGCTGTGTCCCCTTGGCCCGCAGACACAGCTACTGGTAGAAGATGGTTCTAGTTCTGCTGAGCTGATCAAGAGAGCTTTGCTGCCAGTTCTCTTTCTGTAATAGATTGATGGTTTCGGGTTTTGTTTTGTTTTAGGTTTCATTCAAAATATGGCACAAGCAAGATACTGGCACGCGTGAAAATGTTCTTGCTGGGTCTACAAACTAGAAACGTATCCCTCACCTGCTGCTTTGCACAGGGAGACCAATGCCGTTGCTCTCCACCAACACATCCAACACAACAGTGCCATTATAGAAGGGCATCGGTGTGAACCAGCACATTTGGCAAACTTCCTCGCTGTCGCAATTTGCTGGAGGCAGAGAAGGCATGGAAAAGTAAAAAGGTAAAGGACCCCTGGATGATTAAGTCCAGTCAAAAGCGACTATGGGGTGTGGCGCTCATCTCACTTCAGGCCAAGGGAGCCAGCATTTGTCCACAGACAGCTTTCCGGGTCATGTGGCCAGCATGACTAAACTACTGGTGGCACGGAGGAGGAACATGACGGAAGCCAGAGCACACGGAAACACCGTTTACCTTCCTGCCACAGCAGCACCTATTTCTCTACTTGCACTGGTATACACTGGTAGGTTGGCAGAAGCTGGGACAGAGCAACAGGAGCTCACCCCGTTGTGTGGATTTGAACTGCCGACCTTCTGATCAGCAAGCCCAAGAGGCTCAGTGGCAGAGCAGGAATCCCCTCCAAAAGCCTAAACAGAGGGAGGACTAGAAGTGGGGAGAGGCTACATCCCAGTAAATGCCTGCTCCACCCAGTGCTAGAGGCAGGATCATACTCATGTTGGCGGAAGAGTGAGACAAAATATTATCCGCTATTTAAATTAGGTGTTTGGATGGAGATTCTTGTTCTGACTTCTGCCGACACACACACACACACACACACACACACACACTTGGAGGCAGCGGGGAAATGAGCTATTATCATCCAAGGCAGAAAATCCAAATGCTGCCTTCCCTTCGGCCAAATAACCTACAATGCAATCTATGAAGAGGTTCCCCAATGCAAGCTTAGAGAATTTACAAGTGAATTGGGCCAAACTGGGTCCAATCTGTCTGTCTGCTTATTTGTGGCCATTAGTGGCATCCAAAATTTGCTTTCTGAAGCCGAAAAATTCCAAAGGGAGCAAAGCTCCTCAAAAGGAAGCTACTCTTTAATGAGGTACTTCCTTAAGTTTTTAATGTGTGACATTGTAATGTATTCTTAATCTTTGTTGGAAGCTGCCCAGATTGGCTGGAGAGACCCAGCCAGATGGGCGGGGTACAAATAATATTATTATTATTATTATTATCATCATCATCATCATCATCATCATCATGTGCTTCCTGCTTCCACACTTTCTCTTAGGGATGACATGCTGAAATACCTTTATCCCTATATGGAGCAGACCTCATTTCGATCTGCAGCTGCTCCTGTTTCTGACGCACAGGGTGGACGGGTTCTGTAAAAGTGACAGTCACAATCGGCCTCAGTCCAGTGTAGTGACCTGTCCGAATTGCCCATTCTGAGTTCTGGAAGGAGGAAGGCAGTTTGTTGACCCAGAGCCCTTATCACAAAATTACTCTTGTGGTGTTTGGGTCCGCGTTTCCCTCCACCCCTTTTCTAGCAAGTAGGGGGAATTGCGGGATTTTCCTCTTTAATTTTTCCCTGTACCCAGCCCTCCGGCCGGGTCACGGTAGATCTCTTGCTGCCACCACCCCCTGGGATTCGGGACCTGGCTGACGCCACAGGCCAAAGCGCGGGGGCCGCTTTCCTGTTCCAGCAGACAGCCTCCCCGGCTCAAACAGAGCCACGATACTTAACTTCTAACGGTAGAATGACCAATTGGTTAGGACTGGAATAGCCAAGCAAACAATGGCAAACAGAAGACAAGAACAAAAGTTCTCTAAAATTCTTTTAATTAAGGATTAGCAAAACACAAAAGGCAAGTTTTCACAAAACAAGGACAGCTTAAAAACAACAAAACACAATAACTAGACTAGATACACATACTTAATCCCTCTCCTTCAGGCAGGGTTTGATACTTAACTGCTTAGCATCTGAAAGAGCTGGCAAAAGTCCTTAGTTGTTCCCCCAAACCAATAATAGGCTAGTGGGTGTGAGAAAGTCCTTCGACGCCTCAGCTCTTCAGCGGTGATCTTCCGGCAGTAGGCAAAGCTCCAAGCTCTAAAGCTCTCAGCTTTTTCTCAGCTCCTTTCCTTTTGACACAGCCCAGCATAAATAAGTAGTTAGCCCACGCGGTCCCTCTCTTCAGTATCCAATAGGGGACCTGGCCTCTAACCCCGCTGGCAATTAGTTTGTTGTCTCAGCTGTCCAGATGAAAGGGCAGCTGTGAGTCTGGGCTGTTACCCCTTAATTTATCACAAACCAGTTGGCCCCAGCCTAGTTCTCTAGTGTCACTTGCCTGTGCTGACTCAACCCAAGCAGAGGTCTGTCAACTATTACATTAGTGTTGCGCCATCAAATTTGAAACAGAGATACTAAATAATAATACCAAGAAAATCAAAATTTACCAAATCCTCCTTGAATGGAAAGTCAAGGAGGAGGAGGTCAAGGAAGTCATGATCAGTGGGCGCAGGATATTGGCCACCCTATTATGTTAGACAATGGGAAAAACTTTGGAAGGTTACAATGAGGTTCACAGCGTGTTATAACATAAAGAAAACATGCTCAAAATGCAGTCCGATGGTACTTACTCCATCAAGGCTCTCTAAAATTACAAAAACTTAGCTAATAATTGTTGGAGATGCGGAGAAAGTAATGGAAATATGTTTCATATGTGGTGGACCTGTAAAAAAATCAAAATTTTCTGGAATTTAGTATATGAAGAACTTAAAAAAAAAATTGGTTTGACATTTTGTAAAAAACCAGAGGCTTTTCTTAGCCATGGTGAAATCCCAGAGAAACTAAAAGATATTTTTTTATACGCATCTGCGGCTGCGCGAAGTTTGATAGCCAGAATTGGAAGGGAGAGAACGCGCCAATAAAAGAGTCAAATTAAATTACAGGTACGCTGAGATGGCCCAGCTCCCTTAAGAGACACAACAGACAACCTTTGTGATAAAATGGGAGAAATTAGAAGGTATTTCGGTATAAAGTCATGGCGGCCTTTGAGTGACCTGGAGTCTTAATGGGATTAATACAGGTATGGCTAAATGTAGAAACTGAAATGTTTTGGAATGGAGGTAAAAGATAATATACAGTGTTGAGTACATTCATAATGAGAAAATGACTGTTCATAGGGAAAAGATGGGAAGTCTAACAAAAGAGATTAATATTTGTATGTTGTTGTTGTTTTTTGTTTTGTTTTTTCCTTTTTTCCTTTTTTTTTCTTTTTTCTTTCTTTTGTCCCCCCCAATTGTCTTTTTTACTTTATTTTATTTTACTGATTATTTTATTATTCTACCTTTTCCCCCCTTCCTTCCCCTCCCCCCTCCCCCCTTTTTTTCTTTTTTCTTTTCCCTCTCCTCCCTCCCCTTTCCTTTCCCCCCCCTAGCATGTTATTGTTAAAGGTTATAAAAAATATAATATGTGTAGTTCTATTTTCAGCTTTTCATCATTGGTAGTACTTCTTTTTTATTATTGGTGCAAGACGAAGTAAGAAGAAAGAGACAACGAAAAAGGAAATACATATGGGAGAGGATGTATATTTTATTTTATTTTATTAACTATACAGTGGAACTTAAATAGTAAAATATGTATAAATGAAAAATATTACAAAATGTTTGAGATATTGGCGGATGTAAAAAATCAAAATCCAATAAAGTATTTATTTACCGACAAAAAAAAAAAAAAAGTGTTGCGACTTACAGGGGAGAGAAGATGGCAGATTTTGTCGGTGTTTGATGATAGGAAATAAAGTAGAAAGGTTGCAAGGACTCAGGCCAGGACGGCAATAAACAATGATTTTCTCTATTTGTGTTGTTGAAAGTATAAAACAAATTCCAGTTACAACGATTGTTAACTCCAGTTAACTCCAGGACAAGGCCCTGTTTCGTTTATTCTTCATCAGCTATTGTTTCTTAGTTTTATGGTCAAAGTGTACCGAATGTCACAATAGCTGATGAAGAATACATTGAAACTGGCAGAGTTAAGGCAGGAAGGGAACCGAGACAGCCAATTTGAGGAGAAAGATGGTCTGCTATACCACAAGGGATCGCTGTATGTGCTGGGGGAGGAGTTGCGAGCCAAGATTCTTCAACAACACCATTACAACCCCACCGCAGGGCACTTTGGAAAGAATAAGACCTTGTGTCTAGTGACCAAAGAGTTTTGGTGGCCCAAAATCAAGGAAGATGTGGTGGAATACGTGAGAGGCTGTGGAGTATGCCAGAGGGCGAAAAGGGATAGGGCAGCCCCTGTGGGACTGTTAGAGCCCTTACCTACACCCAGCAGGCCATGGGAAGCAATTTCTGTGGACTTCATCACGGATCTGCCCACATCTTTCTTTCTTTTTTTAAATAAAAAATTATTGGTGTTTCCACATAAACATAACAAATAAAAACAACAAATAAAAACATTCACTCAACATATAAACACATACAATAAACAATACTAATAACAATGAAATAAAATAAAATAAAAACTAATACATACCTCACCAACACAGAAACACAGGAATCTATTAATTAATTTCTAATTTTGAATCTAGTTTAGGGGGACTTCCCCCGTTCTCTCTTCTGCGTTCAATTTGTAATCTACTTTAGTAACTTTGTAACTACCGGTAATTTAACAATCATTCACCATACTTAATCTTCAATTAAAAATCTTATACAACTTATATTATTCAACTTATTACTATCACATAAATCATGTTTCAAATCTTAACTTTTTATAGCCTTTTTTCACTTAACTTCGTAAAACTGTTGCTGTTATTACTTCTAATTCCTCTTAATAATATTAAACTCAAAACATTATCATAAAGAACCTAAATATTCCTTCCCTTCTCCAAATTGCTGTTTCCCTCTGACGCAGGAGTACCTTGGTTAGCCATCCTAGTAACTCATAAGTTCCCTCACCCCACCCCCCTCCTCACCATCCTCCCACTTCCCATCTTAATCTCCCACCAGTCTTCCCCCCAGCATATTCCCAGTCCTTGTTCTTTCAAAATGTCACATTTTCCTTGTTGTAGAGTGGCATCTTTTCCTTGGTATCTAAAGACCAAGACATTGTCCCCAAGTAACTTTGCTGAACTCTTCCGAACACTTTGTACTTCATCTCCAAATAGTTCTAGTCCATTCTTCCAATCCAATTTTATATCCCAGAGCTGATAGTCCTGCATTTCTGGGCTCTCACCCCAGAAAGCCGTTATAAAGTCAGTGTCCTCAGCCTCAGACCTCTCACGTCCATGAGACCTTTCTTCTTGTTGTTGAACCTGTGTCTTCTCTACTTCAAATAATATCTCTGGAAAATAATTCATTGTATCTCTGAAAGTATCTTCAATTTCTCTAGTTGTTACTTTAAGTTCCTCACCAAAATTCTTGAAAGCACTTCGAACCCCTGAAAAAGTTACAATGACACTCTGTTGCAAAAGTTCCAATTGCTGTAAGATTCTTTCCTGGCTTAATGCCATAGCTGGGTCTGGAAGAGCCGTGGGAACCAAACAAAAATAGGCAGGAGCAGGCAGGAAGCAACACAATCTCAGTACATTTCCATCCTCAGTGATCAAATTTCAGCTACCATTTTCCCTACCATCAGAGGGTAAACTTTCTTTCAATATAATTCTCTCTTAATCGGAAGAAATACTTTAAATATCTCAGTCTCGTCTCAAAAAGGGATTTCTTAAGCAGTCAGAATCAGAATCAACGTGAAACTTCAAAGCAATCCAATATAGCAACAACCAAATCCGGTGTTACTTTGATCTTGCCGCAAAGGAGAGAAACGGACTTCCTCTTTTTAAGTCTCTCTCCGTAAGCCAATTAGTTCAATTTAAATTCAAATTGCAGTCTTTACTTACAGCTTCTTCTTTTCAGCCGAATTTCAGAAGAACGGAGCGCTCCCCGCAGGCGGCCGGCTCCCGCTTGGTTCCCCCGGTTGGGGACAGCTTCCTCAGCCCCACGCCGGAGCCCATTCACTCGAGCCTCCCTTTTACAAGGGAAGCTCGAGAACAGGACGGCGCAAAGGGGCCCGCAGGAAAGCCCCAACCACGGGACGCCCCTCCCGTGGGTTACTGGAGCCCGCAGCGCGGTTGCGGCACTCCAACCCCCGAGGGAACAGGAGCCGTCTCAGAGCCGAGACGGCTCCCAACCACCAGCGATGGCACTCGCGCCGGAAGTCGGACCTGCCCACATCAAGGGGAAAGACTGTGGTCCTGGTCATTGTGGATATGCTTACTAAGATGGGACTGGGACATTTTGTGGCTTGCCCCAGAGTACCCTCTGCAGAAGAAACTGCCCGGCTGTTTATCGAGAAGGAGAAAGAATCGTGTTGGGGATTGGGTGTGGTTTTCAAGCTGCAGGGGGAGGAGCAAAAAGCTGGAGCAACGCAAGTTGGGTCCCTTTAAAGTGGTAGGACAAATCAACCCAGTTTCTTTCAAACTCAAACTGCCGGAGAGTATGAGAATACACCTGGTGTTCCATAGGTCCCTGCTGTCACCTCACCGCCCAGCTCACAGGTACCAAGAGGAACCCGAGGAAGTTCCTGCACCACCCTTGGTAGCGGAAAGGGAGCAACAAGATGAAATAGAGAAGATCCTAGACTCCAGGTGGTGCAGAAACAGACTACAGTACTTAGTAGCCTGGGAGAACACCACAGCATCAGAGAATGCCTGGGTGCCGGCGGAGAGCATGCGAGAACCGTATTTGACGGAAGAGTTCCATGCATTATTCCCCCATAAGCCCAAACCTTTGCATTGGGATTTCAGAGAAGTGTTTGAGTCCACTGATGAAGAAGAGGACTTCTTGGGGTTTCCACTGTCTCAGGACGGTAGAGACACTCTGAGGGAGGTGTTTGAGTCCACTGATGAAGAAGAGGACTTCCTGGGTTTCTCACCATCATGGAACAGTGAGGGCAAACCCACAGGGGAAGGGAAGGTCTTAGAGAGGGGGGTGGATGTCACGGGACAGTCAGAAAGGGGTTTGGAGCAGAGGGAGGGGGAGAGAGGAGCGACCAAGAGGCTGTGGAAAGCAGTAGGCAGGAACGAGGAGAGGGAAGAAAAAGGATTAAACGGAAACAGTCGGGTGGAGGAGAGAGTCCCTGATGTTGCAGAGGGTCAGAACCGCCAGCTGTCCAGCAGCTCAGGAACGGATGGAGAGCCAGTCGCCATTCCCTCGGCAGAGGAGCGAAGGGAGAGGAAACGACATGAGCAGCGTAGGCATGTCACTTTGCCCAGACTATTATGTTGGGGGCGGTCCCATAAGCAGGCACTGCTGGCAAGTGAGTGATGGGTCGGATGCGTGAGAAATGAGCTCCGGCTTGTAAATATGTACTTACCGGTAATAAATATTACCCTGAAGTAGCCAGCCTAGTAAGTGCATTTTCTCGTGGGAGGCTTCCCCACGAGCCTGACATTCGGTGAGTCAGTAACTTTCTGGGTTTAAAAAGAAAAGACGTGTAAAGTGCTGAATTCAAAACAAAAGCTTGATTTATGATTTGAGATAAGAAAGATTTTAAAGGACAAGAGAGTTTTATGTATTAAGAATTAGTAGATTAATTTTTCTCTCTTTTTGATGAAGGTGCTCCCAAGAAATTGAAAGTAACAATACCAACTGAAATTTCCTCCATGGGAAAAGTTGTCCTTTAAGTAAAGGAACCAAATCTATTGGTGCTCTTGTCATACATAATAAGATATCTAGCTGTGGCCATGGTCTATTTTGCACATTTTAAGTACACCATTTACTGTTGGCATTCTTCAGCAGTTATTTGCTGGACAAATAAAATCTTTCAGATCAGAGATGAATGAAATGAGGAATGAAATTACCGGTAAGCCAGAGATGAATGAAATGGAACAAGGGACTGGGAAAATGAAGAAAGAATAGTGGGTTGTTATTATGGAGGGAATGTTTGAATAATTCTTTTTATGTAACTGACAGACACAGAATAAGAAGCCCCCTTTCTTTTCCTATTTCTTTCTTTTCCTTCCCTCCCTTCCATATATGCTTGTCTCTCTCACTCTTTTCTTTTTCTGTTTTTCTTTTTATATAGATTAGGTTTTTTATCTTGTTATATCAAAGGAAAGCTTTAATAAAATTTATGCAACCAAAAAAGAAAGAAATTAATGTGGCATGTCTCCAAGTGGTGAGACTCCAGGGGTTCCAGTCACTTACCCAGGGTTTGGTTTCCTTGGAATAAGGGACAGTGGAGACCAGGCATAGGCAAACTCTGGCCCTCCAGGTGTTTGGGACTACAATTCCCACCATCCCCCACCACCTGTTAGCTAGGGGTGGTGGGAATTGTAGTCCCAAGCATCTGGAGGGCCGGAGTTTGCCTATGCCTGGCGGAGACTGTTGTTTCTTTATGACATGTGGTTTATTTACACACACATGCAATCTAAGCCTACAGTGGAGGGGCTCACAGTATTAACACCCCAAGTGGTCTTGTTTCTCCCATAGACACAGCCTTGTATTCCAGCAGAAATCAAGCATGGCTCTGACTCCCTGGCTTATGCCAGCAGCCTGCTTCTAGCCCAGCTCTCTCTCACACACAACTATCCTGGCTTTTGTCTGCCTTACTGGCAGCCAAATAAGAGAGGGGTGCCCATCCATTTGTCCTCTGGCACAGAGCAGCTTCCTTTGTTATACAAAGGACCATTCTGAGTTGGCAACTATGAGCCTTGCCTGGCTAATTCTAGCAACGGAATCCTCCATTAGATTTTAATCCTTGGTGGAACCAGGACCCCAGGAATTACAAAAGGCTAGGCCATCAGGCAGGCTGACCTCCCCCCCAAAAAACAACAACAACAACAACAACAACAACAACAACAACACACTTATAACATTATCATGCATCTTTCACCAAGAGATGAAACAGCAATGCCACCTTATAGCAGTGGCTTAAAACAAGCTTATGTCCATATTGCAGATCTGTCCATTGCTGAAGCAACAGGGGAGCAAGGGAAAGTGCCCCTTCAATTACAATGTGTAAGTATCCCTTGCCCTCACAAAGCATGTAGCTCTTCCCTTACCTGAACTACGCAGCTCAGATTAATCTTCAGGTAGTATGGAAATCCCAGGTATTTCTGTAAAAAGAGACAGTTATTTCAATAGCTCTTTTTACTTGGATAAATTGTTGGCTTGACCTCTGCAGAGCAATAAGCTGAAAGTTCTGGTTGGCTGATATACCAGTACAGCCAACAGCATTGAATAAAACAGTTGATTTAATAAAATAAACCAAAGTGGCTGAGACCGTAAGGGATTCAAGCACTTGTGCCTGTTAGGAATCACCAAGGTTGAAAGCAGAAGCTCCAGATTTATACACTGCTGTGGTGAGCTTGTCAGGTCTGTCGTTTGAGAGGGTCTCCCACTAAACTCTAGGTTGATGCTACCCACAAAGGCAGCCCATTGGTTCCCTCCATGATAAAAGCTTCCAAGTCAGGCTTGGCCTTTCCTGGGATACAATTAGCCCTGGCCTCTTCTGTTAAGCCTGGGCTTTTGAGGATGTGTGTGACTGCTGTTTGTCTGATTTCCCTTCAGCCCTTGGTTCTAGGGGCTCTCTAAGTGGCCTCTTGCCCACCCTCCTAACAGCTCCAGCTCAAGAGCCATGGAACCTAAGCAGCCCTATGGAAGGAAAGGAAGATCTTCTCTCCCACACCCAGGCATGTTATACTCACTGCATTTCTGTCGTCAGGGTCTATAGCTGAGTCTGTGAGTTCCTTGAAGATCTCAGCCACCCTTCTAATTTCCCGCTGGGCAAAGAAAATCTTTCGGTCGCTCCCAAGGTCATCAAAATTGTTGACTACGGCTACCCATTGGCAATCTGTTGCAAACAGATGTTTCATGCACAGGAAAACGAGGGACAGGGTAGCTGTGAAAAGTTGCCACATCACAGATGCTCCTTGCAAAGGAACCTGCCGAAAAAACCAACAACAATCCCCTACCTTTTTAATTAACCCTTTTATGCAGGTGTTATAAATAAGCAAGCTTCTTCCCAATATTCTATCTAACCTAAGAGGGGCTTTGCACAGAGGGACTGGCTTGATATTTCATGGTAAGCTTCAAAGGAGTAAAAAAAAAAAAAAAAAAGCATATTAATGTCCTACATGAATCCTGTCCTTTGAACACACACCTTTACTTTCTCCTGTGTTAGTGAATAGCTGCTATTCACCTCAGAGCAAAAAGTAGCATACTGGCAAGTGCTGCACACAAGGCAAAACCAGTCAGTGCTAGGCTGTTGGCCTTCTTCTAGGATTCCACAAAGGAAGAAACATGTCACGTGGCCCTTTTCGCTTGGCTGGTTTTTGCCATAACCTCTTGTGTGTGGTAACAGGCACACTCCTTTGACTCCTGAGATAGATGGATGCCAACATTTCCACTCTAGAAACTGTGCTCAGGGCAGTTTCCAAGACTTAAAAATTGCCAAGTAAATAGCAACAATAAACACCACAACTGGTCTTCTCCTTTTGTGGATAAGGAGCTGATTAACAGGAATCAGAGTATGAATTAATGGACAGTTCTCCCACTGGAAGGATGGAGAATGGAGTCCCCCAAGGAAATGGTGGTGGGACCTGTGCTTTTTAACTTGTTCATAAATGATTGAGAATTAGGGTGAACAGTTGGGGGCCAAGTTTGCTGAGAATACTAAATTGTTCAGGACAGTTAAAACAAAAAGTGAAGCACTCCAAAAGAACCTATATGAACTGTAGGAATGGGTGGCAAAATGGAAAATGCAATTCAGTGTAAACAAGTCTGAAGTGATGTGCATTGGAACAATATATATATATATATATATATATATCTTAATTTCACTTATACATTCACAGGGTCTAAGCTGGCAGAGTCTGACCAAGGGTTGTAGCTGATAGCTTGATAAAGATGGTGACCCTGTGTGCAACAGCTGTGAAAAGGGAAATTCTAATCTTGGGACCATTAGGAAATTAATTAAAAATGAAACTGACTTTCTAATAATGTTGTTATACAAATCTATGGTGCAATGACATTTGGACTATTATTATTATTATTATTAATACCCCACCCCAGCCACTCTGGGCGGCTTCCAACAAAGATACATTAAAACATCAGTCATAAAAAACTTCCCTAAAGACGGCTGCCTTCAGATGTCTTCTAAAGTTCATGTTCCAAGTCGCCTCACTTCAAAAAGGTTATGGCAGAGTTTGAAAAAAGTTCAGAAAAGAACAACCAAGATGATCAAGGGGGTGGAGCAACTCTCCCATGAAGACAAGTTTCAGGATTGGGGGGTTTCGTTTGGAGGAATCAAGTAAGAGGCGACGTGATAGAACTGCTTAAAATTATGCACAGTACTATGGAGAAAGTGGGTAGAGAAAAGGTTTTCTCTCTCATAACATGTCACGAGTCCCAAAGTGTTGATGGGCTCAGGAATGGCAGACTAAGACGCATGAGGAGAAAAGGATGGTGGGAGATGGAGGCCTGAGACCAGGGAGCAAAGGCGAGGGTAGGCACTTCCCTCTCCCAGAGCTTCTCTGGACAGGGGAAGCAGGACTTTCACCTCCATTCTTCCCTGCTGGGTGGAGAAGTGGAGAAATAGAATCTGGCGAGGGCATCAGCCAACTACTAAGAGTGGAGAAACCAGAGTCAGAAAGGAAAGGCACCGCCGGGTCAGCCAGGTTCCAGAAACACTCAGCACTGGGAGCTGATGCATCCATTCAGATATGGTGAACATCTGCGCACTCAGCTTTCACAAGGCATGAGTTTCACGAGATTGGGCAGATTGGGCTTGACTTGCCCAGTCTTTAGAAGCTTGGCAGGTGGGCATGCCACCCCATGAAATTGACACCATTGGTTCCATGTAGTTGTGAATTCATTGCAGATGCTGGACTTCTTAAACTTGAACCGCTGCTTTCTAGGCTGGCTAGCCATGCCTTAAGTGTCACCTTAAGAGTCCATTTGTAAGATAGTTTGTATTTTCAGTTAAAAGCTAAAGGCTGCATTTCAGCTGGCTGATCTTTTGCTAAAGCCAAATGTGTTTTTCAAGTTGATGCTATTCAATCAAAAGTTAGCACTATCTGATTCTTCCAGGAAACTTTGCATAGGACTGTGGCTATGCCATTGTGAATAAATTTGAGTAGTCCACTCAAATTTCAATTTGTTACATCTGGCATAAACTCTGTTTTGTGTTTAACAACAAATAAAACCTGCATGCTTTCAAATAAACTTCTGCAGCAACTGAGCTAGGTTGCCTGTGTCATTGGCCTGCGTTTCCCACGCCTGGCGTCACACGCCTAGCCCCTTGGCTGGTGACGTCACGAGCTTCACGTAGACGCCTCCCTGCTAGTTACGTCACCCTAGTGACGTTGAAAGCCAACGGCTATTTCAAGGCGCTACGCTTCCCAAACGTTCTCCTCAGCCCTCATACCGTCTCCCCCTCACCGCCGCCGCCGCCTCCCCAAAAAACCGCCTACATCGAGCTCCCCAAATTAGCGCCTCAGCGCCCCCACTTCAAACACCTCAGCTCGCTTCGCTCGGAGCCGTTACTCCGCTTCGCGCATGCGCTCCAAAAACCTTCCAGCCAATCGGGAACGGAGCCGTTGGTGCGTCGCCGAGGCGCGCCGGCCTCGAGGCCAGTTGCCATGGAGACCGCGCGGGCGGCCGCAAAGCGAGGACGGTCGCGCTCGGCTTTTGTGACAGCTGCTGCTGCTGCCGCTCCTTCTCCTCCTCGGCCGGGTGCCGATTCATGGCAGCGGGGGTGACTGTGATGGCGGCGGCCGGAGGGCCGGTGCTGAACGGAGCGGACGCGGGAGCCGCGGGGCTGAAGGAGGCGGCGGGCATGTACGAGCAGCTGAGGGCCGAGTGGAACCGCAAGAACCTCAGCCTGAGCAAGTGCGGAGACTTGCTGGGCCGGCTCAAGGCAAGGGGGCCGGGGGGGGGCTTGAAACGGGCGGGGGGGCCGAGAAACCGACGGGGGCGGGAGCCTGGAAACAGCTCCGCTGAGGGCGGCGCGGCGAAAAAGTGGAAAAGGGGCGATATGGGAGATGCGGGAGGCAAGGAGGGGAAGAGGGACCCTGGGTAGGGGTGGCTGGGGTGCCATCTCGAGGAAGGGGCGAGGATGGGGGAAGCCTTTGTTCCGCGAGAAGGTAGGGCAGAGAGGGCTGAAACCCGCGTATGGGAGGCAGGGAGAGCGAGTTGTTTGCATTGATGGGTGAAAAGCGGGAACCGGAGCATGAAACATCTTCCAAGGGGAAAGAGAGGGCGATCACCCATCACTAAATATTGTGCATTAGAATCACAGAATCGTAGAGTTGGAAGGGACCTCGAGGGTCATCCAGTCCAACCCCCTGCAATGCAGGAATCTCCGCTAAAGCGCCCGTGACTGCTGAAAATCCTCCAGGGAAGGAGAGCCCACCAGCTCTGTGGTACAGTTCCTATTGTCAGTTCAGTTCTTCCCGGATCCCCTTGGGCCCCGCATGTCTGCAGGCGGGAGTGGGAAAGACTCTGTGCCTGACCGCTGCCGGTCAGTGTGGGCTGTACTGAGCTAGATGGAGCAGACGACCTCATCCCGCATCGGGCAATTTCCTGTGCCCCCGTTGGAGGTGGCCCTGTCCCGGCAAGCCGCTGTGTGCCGGGCTCCTTTGCTGCCGGAAGAGGAGGCCAGTGACTCAGCGGAGATGTTTTTGCCCGAGCTGAAAACCTGTTTACCAGCCTGCCTCTCTCTCTCTTTCCGCTGAGTCAGGTCGCTGAGACTTGCCTTGATTGAGGCAGTCCTTAACACCATCCGGTCTCCAGCTGCAGCCAGCCAGCTGCCTCAGTGGAGATTTCAAACAAAACAATTCGGCACTGCATTCATGCACTATCCCAAAAGCATCATATAACAAAGGGTACACAGCAGGGTTGGGAAAGGCGAGAGCCTGCAGTTGTTGGTGTTGGACTTCAACTCCTATCATATTATTATTATTATTATTATTATTATTATTATTATTATTATGTTTTGAATTTGTTAGACACTTTATCTTGCCCAGGATAACGCTAAAGTGACTTCCAGACAGACAAGCAAACATACCATAAAAACCCACATAGTTACATTAAAACCAAGAGAGAGAGAAATACACTAAAAACATCCCACCCACTTCTAGAAAGCCCACAGATAGTTAAATGCCAAAGGCCTGATTTTAGAGCTTTTTCCTGGTGCCCAATCCTTGCCCATCAGCCCTTGTTTCTGGGGCTGATGAGAACTGGAGTCTAATAACTTTTGAAGGGTTGCAGCCTCTCTGGTACTAGAGTGACTGGGGAAACTCAGCCAGATGGGCAGGGTATAATAATAATAATAATAATAATAATAATAATGGTTGGAATGCTCCCTTCCTTCCTTAGCTGATAGACATTGACAGCTCCCGGCTCCCTGAATTGGTCCAATTCTTCATTTTTTCAACCCACCAGCCATCAATAGTAAGATGTTAAGTCAGACTGCAGTAGCTCTAAACCAGGCTTTGCCAATCCTGTGCCCTCCAAGTGTTAGAGCTCTCATCAGCCCCAGCAGTAACCTATCTCTCCCTCTCTGCTCTGTTCCAGTTAGCTCTGCTTGAACTCAACTTTCTGCCCACAACAGGCACAAAACTGACTAAACAGCAGCTTATCTTGGCAAGTGAGTATAATCCGACCAATGCACAAGGTTGATAGGGATCTCCTAACACAGAAAGAAATCTGTGAGGCAAATTCATCCCTCAAAAGTTTGCCGTTTGGCCGCTGACACGGTTTCTGTTCTCAAGAACAACCACTGTCCTTGTTGCTGATGATAATTTAAAGAATGCATCAGGCTTCGGAGGAAGTGACAAAATCACACTGGGCAAAGGAAAAACGCAAGAAAGGTCTCTTGACGAGACTTTCCCCTTCTCTTGTACCATTATTTGTTGGTTTGTTGTGTTTTAAGCTCTGCCTCATATTATTTGTTTATTTGGGAGGTTTCTGTACCTCACCCACTAAGTGAAGTTTACAATATGTTTTAAACATGACAAAATAGACAATAATACAGGAGTCACTACAGCAGGGGGGCCAAGGTGTACATTAGTTTTCTCCCCTTGTCACCTGATGTTCCCACAAATGCCATTCTGTAGCTGAGTCTCCTGCCTTGGAACCAACAACTGAAGCAGCAAAATATTAGTTCCAAGGAGGTGCTGGTGGAGTAGAGATGTTGTAGGCCTCCCTCCCAGTTCTTAGATGAGCCACCTAGAATCATAAAAGTTGTAAGGGACCCAAAGCATCATCAGTCCAGTCCAGCCCCCTGCAATGCAGGAATCTCAACTAAAGCATCAATATCAGATGGCCATCCAACTTCTGCTTTAAAACCTCCCAAGGAAGAAGAGTCCACAGCCTCTCGAGGGAATCTGTTCCACTGTCGAACAGCTCTTACTGTTAGAAATCTGTTAGTAATCTTCGTCAGACTTGGAGGCAAGATACCAGCTTGAACAGCTTGCTCTGCTCTTAACATTGCAACTCCTCTGCTTGTTGTTGCTAATGCTCTGACCCTCATTTCCCTTCTTGCCCCCCAAGGAGATATTCTAGAAATCGGAGCACAGTGGAGCATCCTGAAGAAGGACATCCCGTCTTTTGAGAGGTACATGGCCCAGCTGAAGTGCTACTATTTTGATTACAAGTAAGTATTCCTGCCTTGAACCCTTTCGGATAATTGTTTTACTCATCAGGGTTTTTTGTTTTGTTTTTTAAATATTTATTAAGTATTCAAACCATACATTCAAAAATTAAAATCAATTCACACGTACAATAAAAACTGACTTCATATTGCTCTTACATTGACTATCTTGAAATATACAACAGTGGTCCCTCGACTTATGAAATACTCGACATCCGAATTTTTCGACTTGTGAACGAAAAAAGTGGCCGCACACCAACAAATTTTTCGACATCTGAATGGAAATCCGTTGGCATTTTAGATGCGGTTTATTCGACTTACGAATTTTAGATGCGGTTTCCTTGACTTACGAATTTTTCTTTTTAAAACTGCTTCAATGCATTCCTATGGGGAAATCGCTTTTTCGACTTACGAACTTTTTGACCTATGAATGCGCTTTCAGAACGGATTAAATTCGTAAGTCGAGGGACCACTGTATTCCTCCTAAAGTGCTACTATTTTGATTACAAGTAAGTATTCCTGCCTTGAACCCTTTCAGATAATTGTTTTACTCAGGAATTATTATTTTTTTATAGTTTTTCCTCAACGAAACAAAAACCGCATAATTCCTCTGATGTGCAGAGGATGGGAGCACCATGGGGTGGGGGCAGCAGAAGTGGCAAAATAATTCCTTTGGCTCAAATGATCTATTTCTTCTGTGGCTTTTTGGGTGTCTCTGGCTAAAGCACTCCATAACACAAATCCAGCATCTCTCTCTCTTCCCCCTTCCTGCCTCAGAGACGAGTTACCGGAGTCAGCCTACAAGCACCAGCTGCTGGGCTTGAACCTCCTCTTCCTGCTGTCTCAGAACCGTGTCGCAGAGTTCCACACTGAACTTGAAAGGCTGCCAGCCAAGGATATTCAGACCAACGTCTACATCAAGCACCCTGTATCTTTGGAGCAGGTGACGCCTCTCCTTCTTGCTTTTCTCCTTCCCAGGCCCTGTGAATAAGTGCTTAACTAGCAAACTGCCCTTAATTGGGTAGAGAGGAGGTATATTTAGTTATTTTCCCTGTTCTGTGCCCCCTACCTCCCCCAGGTAAGCAATGAAATGTAGCAATTTTCTAATGCAGCTATAAAACAATACAAAAGCGCCTTCCAGTTGCATTTGAAAACTCTGCTTGTTTCTGGGAAGGACTTTAACTTAGTAGGAGGAGCACTTTCTTTTCATGCGAAGGGTCCCAAGTTCAATCAACTCGTTATTGGTAGCCCTGTAGACCACTGCCAGTCAGTGTTGGCTGTACTGAGCAAGACGGGGCAATGCTCCAACTTGGAATGAGGCACCTTCCTATATTCCTCTGCTGTATGAAACAAGGCTAAACTGCAGTCCTCGCAAGAGCCTTATGTCTGAGAAGGCCGTGCTTCTTGTGGAAACTAATCTTGGCTTTCCAAAATAGCAAGCTTTGTTCGTGGACCTTAAAAACCTGCTGTGGGAAGCCTTGTATGGGAGGAGAAAGCTTTCCTGAGATAGCGGGGGGGGGGCTAGGTCACCCATTCTATAGCCGTAGTGGGTATAACTGAAATAATGACATATTCTCCCTTAGCGGTGTGCCAAAGGGTTAATAGAAAAGGTGGGTTGGGTCCTGGAAAGGGAAGAGTTGAAGGTGAGGAGAGGGTTGCTGCTTTGGAGGAGTTCTGCGAGGGAGTTCCAGACATAACACAACAAAAACTAATGCAATACATTAATAATTGGATAAAACCAGCATTGGAAATTCACCAGGCACATTTTACACCTGGCTATTGGGCCTTTGCGACCAGGTGAAGATGCCCAGGTGCTAGACATCTCCATCATCTGGAGATGCATGCCTGGGGATCCTTGGACTGTGACTCTTTTCACACACTAACAACACATCCTGTAGAATTCTATCCATGATATTTTATCTGCACAATCAGAACAAATTTCAGGAACAAAAAAGTCATATTTAAAAATATGACTTTCCAGCCGTCTGGCCCCAAAATGCCAACAAGACAACCTGTTTTGGTGACTGTAACCCTGGTTTAAGGAGCCATTTGGTGGCTATCTGATATATATATATGAGTTTACAACATGCTGTTCCAGAATTTTTAGTGACCACACCCTTCTTTCTATTGTGTGTTTATTGCTACATTATCAGTTGTACATGGCCTTGGTCAGCTACCTTTAAAAGGTGACTAATAAATTGTTTTTCTCTGTGATACTCTTCCTCTTTCTTCCTGCCTTAGTATCTGATGGAAGGCAGTTACAATAAAGTCTTCTTGGCAAAAGGCAACATCCCAGCAGAGAGTTACGCTTTCTTCATCGACATCCTGTTGGACACTGTCAGGTGGGTCATGCTCTCTTAGCTCTCTCAGACTCGTTTTATAAACATGGGGTAAGGTCTTCTGCAAGGGCAGGTGTTATTTCCTCTTGTGCACACCAGGAGTGAGAGTTGAGAATGAAGTATATCTGCCATTGGTATTCCTCAAAAAAGCAGCCCCTATCAAAATCCTGAGAAACTTGCCTAGTTCCCACCTAGTTGCCTCTGTGACACCATCCCATCCCTTTATGGAATATGGTAGTTAATACAGACCAACACAGCAGTTGTGAGGATTACTGAGCATATGTGATCCAAATGGTTTCCAGAGAGTGGTAGGGGATGTTTTATCCCATGTTGATGGCCTTTTAGCTGATTCCCTGGTGGCCCACTGGAATGTGGAGTTAACCAGGGCTATTGACTGTTTGGCTCCAAAGCGCCCTCTGATTACATGGAACCTGGACAGCCCCGTGGTTTTCCATGGATCTGAGGGCAATGAAACAATCACTGAGACGGCTAGAGCGCTAGTGGCAAATAACTCATCCAGAATCTGACCGGACACGGGTCAGAGCTCAATGTCAAGCCTACCAAGTGGCAATAGCGACGGGGAAGAAGACATTCTTCACCGCCTCTATTGCATCTGCGGAAAACAGCAGCAGGAGACTTCCAGGTGGTTCACAATTTAGCGGAACCACCTGCTCTATCGGGGCCCAGTACTGGCCACATGATCTCCTGCAATGATTTTGCAAAGTTTTTTGCAGATAAAGATGCTCAGATTCGCTCAGAGGTAGACACCACCGTGGGAGCAGGGCCGGGGCGGGAGAGTGCTAGAGTCCTGTCTAGTCAAGTTGTGTGGGATCAATTCCAATCTGTTACCTCCGAGGATGTGGACAGGCTGCTTGGACAAGTGAAACCAACCACCTGTCTCCTTGATCCTTGCCCATCCTGGCTTATAAAAGCTAGCCGGGAAGGGCTGGGCAATGGGCTCCACGGGGTGGTGAATGCTTCTCTCTGCGAGGGAGCCTTCCCAGACCCGCTGAAAGAGGCAGTTATCAAACCGCTTCTTAAAAAAACATCTTTAGATGCGGCCAATATGGCCAACTATCGCCCAGTCTCAAATCTCAAATAAGCGGACCATTTGGATCCCTTCCAGTTGGGATTCAGGCCTCATTATGGGACTGAAACTGCCTTGGTCGCACTGGTCGATGATCTCCGGCGGGCTAGGGACAAAGGTGAGAGCTGTTTCCTAGTTCTGCTGGATCTCTCAGCGGCTTTTGACACCATCGACCATAACATCCTTCTGGACCGTCTAGAGGGGTTGGGAGCTGGGGGCACTGTTATACAGTGGTTCCGCTCCTTCCTCCTGGGCCGTGTTCAGAAAGTGGTGGTGGGGGATGAGTGTTCAGACCCCTGGGCTCTCACTTGTGGGGTGCCTCAGGGTTCTGTCCTCTCCCCCATGCTTTTCAACATCTACATGCAGCCGCTGGGAGAGATCATCAGGGGGTTTGGGCTGGGTGTTCATCAGTATGCGGATGATACCCAGCTCTACCTCTCTTTCAAATCAGAACCAGTGAAGGTCCTGTGTGAGTGTCTGGAGGCGGTTGGAGGATGGATGGCGGCTAACAGATTGAGGTTGAATCCTGACAAGACAGAAGTACTGTTTTGGGGGGACAGGAGGCGGTGTGGAAGGACTCCCTGGTCCTGAATGGGGTAACTGTGCCCCTGAAGGACCAGGTGTGCAGCCTGGGAGTCATTTTGGACTCACAGCTGTCCATGGAGGTGCAGGTTAATTCTGTGTCCAGGGCAGCTGTTTATCAGCTCCATCTGGTACGCAGGCTGAGACCCTACCTGCCCGTGGACTGTCTCGCCAGAGTGGTGCATGCTCTGGTTATCTCTCGTTTGGATTACTGCAATGCGCTCTATGTGGGCTACCTTTGAAGGTGACCCGGAAACTACAACTAATCCAGAATGCGGCAGCTAGACTGGTGACTGGGAGTGGCCGCCAAGACCACATAACACCGGTCTTGAAAGACCTACATTGGCTCCCAGTATGTTTCCGAGCACAATTCAAAGTGTTGGTGCTGACCTTTAAAGCCCTAAATGGCCTCGGCCCAGTATACCTGAAGGAGCGTCTCCACCCCCATCATTCTGCCCGGACACTGAGGTCCAGTGCCGAGGGCCTTCTGGCAGTTCCCTCACTGCAAGAAGCCAAGTTACAGGGAACCAGGCAGAGGGCCTTCTCGGTAGTGGCACCCGCCCTGTGGAATGCCCTCCCACCAGATGTCAAAGAGAACAACAACTACCAGACTTTTAGAAGACATCTGAAGGCAGCCCTGTTTAGGGAAGCTTTTAATGTTTGATGGATTATTGTATTTTAATATTTTGTTGGAAGCCGCCCAGAGTGGCTGGGGAAGCCCAGCCAGATGGGGGGTATAAATATTATTTATTTATTTATTTATTTATTTATTTTATTTTATTATTATTATTTCCTAGCCATATCTTAAGCACCTTGAAATCCCCTATCAGTCTCAGTGGGAGAGAATTCAGCACCTCCTTACGTCTCTTGACATCAGTGGGGCTTAACTCTGCTTAATAGTGGCTGAGTTGTGTGCCAACAATTCTGTCTGGGTGACCTGCTTGTGTTCCGTTTCTCCCCTCCCACCCCAGGGATGAAATTGCCAGCTGCATTGAGAAGGCCTATGAGAAGATCCTGTTCAATGAGGCCACTCGCATGCTCTTCTTCACCCCCAAGAAGATGACAGACTATGCCAAGAAGGTGAGAATTTGAGTACAGACTTACAGAGTTAATGTTAAATACATTACTTCTGGTAAATGAGCCACTGTAGCCACTGGAGGGCCATGGAAATTTGTGTACCGGGCTTTTTATACTCCTCTACCCATGTACTAGGGACCCAGGTGGCACTGTGGGTTAAACCACAGAGCCTAGGGCTTGCTGATCAGAAGGTTGGTGGTTCGAATCCCCATGACGGGGTGAGCTCCCGTTGCTCGGTCCCTGCTCCTGCCAACCTAGCAGTTCAAAAGCACGTCAAAGTGCAAGTAGATAAATAGGTACCGCTCTGGCAGGAAGGTAAATGGCGTTTCCGTGCGCTGCTCTGGTTCGCCAGAAGCGGCTTAGTCATGCTGGCCACATGACCCGGAAGCTGTACGCCAGCTCCCTCGGCCAGTAACACAAGAGGAGCGCCCCAACCCCAGAGTCGTCCATGAATGTACCTAATGGTCAGGTGTCCCTTTACCTTTATACCCATGCACTATCTGAAACCCATGGGTTGCTTGCCAGATGTGAAATATATTGGCACTATTTTCAGCTCTCCTACAAGGCCAAGATGGGGAAGGGAGCTTTGCTGGAGAAACAAGCCTCGGTGTTCATGGAGTGGGTTTTGTACCATTGTTGTTAAAAAAATAATAAACCAAAGAATCTCATATAACACCCTCTTGCCTTTTTACAGCGAGGCTGGGTTCTAGGCCCAAACAGCCACTACTGTTTCACAGGCCAGCAGCAGAAGCCGGAAGATGCCACCATCCCTTCGACAGAGCTAGCCAAACAAGTTATTGAATATGCCCGGCAGCTGGAGATGATCGTCTAGCGGGCCCCCATCATGGGCTGGGACTGTGGGTTACTTCCCCCCCCCTTTTAGTATTTGTAATCCAGTTCCCATACAGCGGGCAGTCAATTTGCTTATATAGGAAGGATGGGGGCTCTTTTGTCCCATCTTTTTCTCCTGGGATGCCAGAGTAAAAATTGTGCCTATCCCTGTGTCATTAACAGTTACCTGGTTCCTTGGTCCTAGGTGGAGATACGTTCTGGATATGAAAGGGAGGGGGGCTGGTGAATCATGGGCTTTTCTGATCTCAGAGGGGTGGAAATAGCCTATATTATTGCCTTCCCCCCCCTTTGCATCATAGACCAGCCTGTCACTTGCTCATTGTTCAAAATTAATGCCAGGAACTGGTTGCACTGGAAAGGGATACTTTTCTCTGCTTTCTGGTCAGCGCAGGGTTAAACTGGCCTCCCAGAATTACGATCAGACTTTTGGTTTTTATTTGGTAACTTGCTGTCGCCTTTCGGTACAAGCCACTTACAAGGATTGACTGTAGGTTAAATAAACACAGTTTCTTCTACAAATGCAGTTTCCCAACTGTCGTAAGTGCCTTTGAAAGCTATTAATGCGGGAAGCAAAACCATAGTTTAGTAGTGTTTCAGGTACAAGTTGCCACGACCACACAGCCACTTCCGGTTTAAAGCTAAGCAGGGGTTTGTCATTTTGTCTGAACAAAATGCTCCAGATTTCCCTGCAGACGTGCTGGAGAAGGGAATAGCAGGCTTCTTTTTTAGCATTACAGTAGAATGATCCCTGTGACTTTCGTTGAGCAGGGTGCCAGCAGTGATGGGGGAACATCAGAACTCGACTACTAAATGCTGCTTTAGTTTGGTGCATTACAGTTAACTGATTTTTAAAAAAATGCCCATCTGGCTTTTGATACCAACTGCCAGGAAGTTTTTAACAGTGAGGCACACATGCACACTTAGGAATAAAGTTACTGAGGTGAGCCTTAACTTGCCCTTATACCTGCTGCTGTCCTGGCTGGTGTGTGGGTGCAAGGTCCTCAGTAATCACACGTTTCCACAGGCTCTGTAGAGGCAAAAGAGTCTGGATAACAAACAAACAAACAAAAAAAAAGCGAAAGACAACACCTGTAGGGTTATTCTCACTTTATAGCAGTGTTTCCCCAAAGTTGGGTCTCCAGCTGCTTTTGGACTACAACTCCCATCATCCCTAACAAGCAGGACCAGTGGTCAGGAATGATGGGAATTGTAGTCCAAAAGCAGCTGGAGACCCAAGTTTGGGAAACACTGCCTTATAGCCTGCCTTAGCACGTGTGGCCTGCCAGCATTAGCAGTGTGGACCATCTGAAAAGCTTGTGCTTTTGACCTGCCCTGGGTCCAACCTTACATGTACCAATGAATCCCTGAGCACCCAGCCACCCACACTGTTATCAAAAAGTTAGGACAGCCCACCTTGGGACATCCACAATGACCAGTTTGTTGGCATATATGAGGAGTGGGAGACCCTCCAAATTTTGTTGACCTCCGGCTCCTAAAAGCCCCAGCCACCAGGACCAATGGGCAGGGAAGATGGGAGCTGGAAGTTACAACAACACCTGGAAGGCCACCTCTGGTACTTATCATAGTTGGCCCAGAACTCCCTGCAGCTGGTAACAGTTCCAGGAGAACCAATAGAACCCATGGAGTTCCAGAGGTGGTTCATAGGGACTTGTCATCCTCTTGCCTGGGCACAGTAATGGACAGATCCCCATTCTTTCTGGTCTCTGTTGTATGCCAGCCATATGAATTTCGCTGCCTCTGCTGGGCTTGTATGCATAATTGCCATCTACCCAGCAATCCCCAGAGCTCTAAAGTGGCCCGTTTCCAAACCCATCTGCAGAACTGGAAACCCATATGATTCCAATTTCAGTTCTCAAGGAGAAGCCCCGGCAGACTGCAGGGACCCGCACCGCACGAAACGAAGCCACAGGCCAAGCTGGTGTGATGTACAGGGTTTATTTTTTGCAGAAGCCTGGGGAAGGGGGTTCAGTCCTCATTGGCAATGTGCTGCTGTTCGTAAGAGTCCAGGCAGAACTTGGTCCCGGCAACAAGCGAGACAGCCAGCATGGCAGTGGAGACCCAGGGTGGTTCCGTCAGATGGTTGGTGGAAGGATTGAGCCTGTAAAACAGGGTGGGGGGGGGGAGAGAGTGCAGAAGTGTAGGTGAGCAGGGGTGGAGCTTTGCAGAGTTAGGCCTTTTATAATGGCTTCATTGAAATGCAACTGCCAAAGGGCAGCTGGTTAAAGAATACCCAGGATGAGCCCCAATGGATTAGAGTCGGACATGACTAAACACCAAGAAATTTACATATGAGTAAAAATCCTTAGTACTTGGGATGTTCAGTTCCCATCAGGTGCAGCCAGCACAGCTAGTCTCTGCCTTTGAGAAACAGTTCTGCAGACCCTCCTGGCCTGGGTGTGGCATGCTAGTTAGGACCGCACCGGATAATCTGGGTCAGGAGGCAACTGGTCTTTTTAGCACACAGCTTATTGCTCTCGACTCTTGCCATTCCCTAAATGGCTGTTCCCTAAATGGCTTCAGCCCAGTATACCTGAAGGGAGTGTCTCCAACCCCATCATTCAGCCTGGACACTGAGGTCCAGCGCTGAGGGCCTTCTGGCGGTTCCCCCGCTGTGAGAAGCCAAGTTACAGGGAACCAGGCAGAGGGCCTTCTCAGTAGTGGCACCCACCATGTGGAACGCCCTCCCACCAGATGTCAAAGAGAAAAACAACTACCTAATGTTTAGAAGACATCTGAAGGCAGCCCTGTTTAGGGAAGCTTTTAATGTTTAATATATTATTGCATTTTAATATTCTGCTGGAAACTGCCCAGAGTGGCTGGGGAAACCCAGCCAGATGAGCGGTGTATAACTAATAAATTTTTATTATTATTTTATTTTTATTATTATGCTCCAAGCATAGCTACACCACACACTAAAAAGCTGGTTTGGGTCATTCTGACTTCCCAGGGAATCATGGGAACTGTAGTCTTTGGAGGGGCAGGGGAACACCTGTGAGGGAACCTAACAGTTCTTAGCACCCTCCTCAAACTACAGTTCCCAATATACTTCAGGAGCAGCCACGACAGCTAAGAGCATTTGCAGTATGCACATGCCTCTTTAAGAATTGGTGTCTGAGTTGGATTTCCATCCACTCTTCTCTCCCTGTCCCTTTCTCCTTGTTTTGTTTATTGTAAGCCTGTGGGGCAGGGACTGTCTTGTTTTAATTGGCTGTATGGAAGCCACTCTGGGAGCCTTTGGGGATAAAGACTTAGGGTGCTAATGCTAATAACAACAACAACAACAACCTCCCGCCCCCGAAGTTCGTTTTGTGACCAGCTGCTCAGGATTTGCACCCGAGGCTTCAGCCTGCTCACCAAGTTACGACGTTCTGGGGCAGTTTCCTCTGCTCCTGGTGTTTGCAGTAGCACTTCCTGGAACAAGATTCTGCCACCTGGAAAGCCGGCCAGTGGTGGTGTGGGGGGGATCCGTTCGCCTCTCCGCCAGGGTCTGGACCAGTCAGGGTGGAAGCTGCATCCTCATCAATGCTGGGGGGTTTCTCCAGAGGAGGGGGCGTTTCCTGGACATACAGCGATTTTATTCGCTTAAAACGTTTCCACATCATATTTCCTATGTTCAAAACACCTTACTGGAAAGTTCAGTTTGGATTATTAATTATTATTATTATTATTATTTACATTTGTATACCACTCTTCATCTGAAGATCACAGGGTGGTTTACAACATAAAAAATACAACATGAAAACGAAAATACACAAAAAGCAAGCAAACAGGCACAGCTAAAAGGCCATAGGGTGTCAAATCAGCTCAAGGCCTGGCTGAAGAAGGATGTTTTTGCCTGGCACCTAAAGGTATGTAGCGAAGGTGCCAGGGAGAGCATTCCACACAAGTGGGGAGCCACCACAGAAAAGGCCCTTTCTCATGTTGTCACTCTCCAGACCCCTCATGGAGAAGGGGCTCATGATGATCTCAGGGTCCAGGTAGTTTCACATGGGGGGAGGTGGTCCTTGAGGTCTTGTGGCCCTGAACTGTTTAAGGCTTTAGAGGTCAAAAACAGCACTTTGAATTGGGAACGGAAACTGATCGGCAGCCAGTGCAGTCGGGCCAGGATCGGTGTAATATGCTCAAACTGTCTTGTCCCAGTGAGCAACCTGGCCGCTGAATTCTGCACCAGCTGAGGTTTCCGAACCATCTTCAGAGGCAGCCCTACATATAACGTGTTGTAGTAATCTTACCTAGAGGTTACCAGACCATAGATGGTAGAAGCCGGGCTATCCCTATCCAGATAGGGGCACAGTTGGGCCACCAGCCAAAGCTGATGGATGGTACTCTGTGCCACTGAGACCACTTGAGACTCAAGCAACAGCATAAAATTCAGAAGTATCCCCCAAGCTGCCAGGTCCTTCAGAGGAAGTGGAAGCCCATCATGAGCAGGGAACCTCCCAGCCATCCGGTCTGTGGAACAGCCTACCAACAGAGCCTCATCAGCCTTATCTGGATTGAGCTTCAGTTTGTTGGCTCTCATCCAGGCCATTATCAAGGCAAAACAACAGTCCAGTACATCTACAGTGGTACCTCTGGTTACGTACTTAATTCGTTCCGGAGGTCCGTTCTTAACCTGAAACTGTTCTTAACCTGAAGCACCACTTTAGCTAATGGGGCCTCCCGCTGCCGCTGCGCCACCAGAGCACGATTTCTGTTCTTATCCTGAAGCAAAGTTCTTAACCTGAAGCATTATTTCTGGGTTAGCGGAGTATGTAACCTGAAGCGTACGTAACCCGAGGTACCACTGTACTGCCAAACCTGCGGATGTAAAGGAAAACTAGAGCTGTGTGTTTGGACAACGGACTCCAAACCTCTAGATAACCCCACTCAGTGGTTTCATGTAGGTGTTAAACAGCATAGGGGATAAAATGGGACCCAGGGGAACCCCACTTTGAAGGCACCATGGGGCCAAAGAGCACTCCCCAAGAACTATCCTCTGGAAACGACCGTCCAAGCAGGACAAGATCCACCGCAAAGTGGTGCCACCCACCCCCAACTCAGACAGCCACTCCAGGAGACCATGGTCGATGGCACTGAAAGCGCAGGTCAGGAGCATTCCAGACCCTGAGATTTCACAGCCCAAATCTGAGACCTGGTGATGTCATGGGAAAGGCCCCTGGTGATGTCAGGCAGGCCAGCCCTGGAGATGGAGGTTAATTGGGAGAGTGGAGGAGGTCAGACCCCACCACAGAGTGTCTATGCTATAATTTGAAGCTGGGCTGAAGCTTGCAAGCTACATGCACACAGCCTTCTTAATAATTCTTCTTTATTATTAAAGAAACTCTCACCCACGTGGAGATTCAAGCCCTCTGCCTGCCTCCTCCCCGGAGGTGGCCAGGAAAACCTGGAGACTTCAGGTCACACCCGGAGGGCTGGCAACCCTACCTGACGTCATTATGAGGTCAGGTGATATCTTCAACGGGCCTTTTCTTAGTGCCCATCAGCTGATCGGTACCAAGAACCAGCTCCTTTGAACATGCACTGGCAGCAGCAATGAACACATTGCTTTCAAAGCAGCTCCTCAGCCCGCCGATCAGCGGACTGGCGCTGTGAGGGAACCCCCCCGAAGCCTGTCAGGGACTTTGAAGCTGCTCCCTCCCAGTGCCCAACAACAGATCAGCACAGATCTGCTAAGGGGTTACCGATCTCATCCATCCCTTTACCTGCCCCACACGCAATGTCACATGATGTTCAGTGTGGTGCAGGTGAGTGTGGTTTGAGAAAAGATGCCTCGCAGACCTAACAAGGAACCCTGCCGGGCCCAGTATACCCGAGGGAACGTCTCCACTCACACTGTTCAGCCCGGACACTGAGGTCCAGCTCCGAAGGCCTTCTGGTGGTTCCCTTACTGCGAGAAGCGAGGTTACAGGGAGCCAAGCAGAGGGCCTTCTCGGTGGTGGCACCTGCCCTGTGGAACACCCTCCCGTCAGATGTCTAGGATATAAAGAACTACACAACTTTTAGAAGACATCTGAAGGCAGCCCTGTTTAGGGAAGCTTTTAATGTTTGATGTCTTGTTGTGTTTTTATTTTGCGGGGTGGGGGAGGGAGCCGCCCAGAGTGGCTGGGGCAACCCAGATATATCACACCCCTGGGCAGGTATCCTCAACCTTTTCAGACCCAGGACCCATTTCCAACCCAAACATGCCTCTGGAGACACATTTCTTAACCTTTTTACCTTATATATGCACGGTGGTCGTGCTCCCATTGTGACCCGCCTTGGACTAGACCCACCAGTTAAAGACCAATGCCTCAAGATAACCAAGGCCTTGCTTGTTCCACAACCAGGTTGGAAAGGATGTAAACAACCATAACAGATCATTAACAACAAGGAGAAATGAAGAGCGTGGGTAGCAGCCGTCAATGAATCAAACAAAGAGCAGCCAAATCCACAAGACTCACCAAAGGCTCGCCAAAATAAAACGGCCTGGCGACGTTTTCGAAAGGAGGGAAGAGGGGGACACCCTCTAACCTGAGGGAGCTCATCCCGTAGCCTCGGGGCCACTGCTTCTGCCCCTTCCCCTTGGGTGCTTTCACTTTTGGCTGCCCTGAAGTTTTGAGTTTCTCTTTGGACTTTGCAGCGGAGGGGCCTTGCTTCCGGATCTTGGGCCTTGCCTGGGCAGCAGCCGGCACCTTCTGGTCAGGGATCAGTCTCACGGGGGCGCACCGGGCAGAGGCGGCTGGACTGGGCGTCTCCAGCACCTCCCCGGGAGAACACGGCCTCGGGCCTAGCAGGGACGCCGGGGGTTGGTCTTCCTTTTGGGGGAACGGAGGAACGGCCAGCGGAGAATGGCCGCCCCGGACAGCATTACACGCCGGTGGCTTCGCTGAGCCCGTTTCCTTGGCGACCCCTTCCAGGCCCTGCGGCCTTCTCCGCGACCTCTGGGAAGCCTCGTCATCCTCCCCGGCTGCTTCGTGCTCCGCCAAGAGAGCCACAACGGGCTGAGGGGAGCCCATCACTTCGGCCCCTTTCTCGCCAGGGCTGGGTGGGTCAGCGCAGTCCTTGCCCCCATCTTCAGCTCCCGTGGCGGCCTCATCCAGAGACACCTGGCCATCGTCGTGCACAAACCAATCGCACTTGGGGTCGCTCCCCAGGAAGGCAACGACCTGGGACACGGCCGTTCCAAACTTGGGCAGCTTCCGGCCCTGCCCTTTGCGGCGCTGGGGGTACGGAGTGGGCGGCCGGGGCCTTTGCCACTCTGGCCGCTTGGTGTTGCCGGTGGATAGCTCCTCAAAGAAGGTGACCACTTGCTGGCTGGGGGCGTGGGGGGCAGTGGGCTCTTTCGGGGAGACCTTCTTGAAGTGCTCCAGGAATAGCTGGCTGAGCGAGGAGAAGTCCTCGGGGTTGCTCCTCTCCAGCCCTTTGAAGGACGGCAGCTTCTTGCCCGCCGCGGTGAGGTGGTGCAGGGCTTTCGGCAGCGCAGGGGCAGTGCCGGTGGGCGCCTTCTTCTGAGGGCACTGCTTGAGGACGTCAGCGTAGGAGATGCCGGAGGAAATCACGCCCGCTTTCTGCTTGACTGCCTTGATGCTGGGCGGCCACTGCCCCGGCTGGATGGTCACTTTGTACAGGAAGTTGAGGCCTTTTTCCAGCAGCTCCTGCATGGTCTCCGAGTTGACCCCTTCCGCTCCCAGGGCCTCGCCCTTTGCCCCGGCCTTCGCGTCGCTCCCTGAGCCTTGGGGCTTCTCCCCGGGGCTGCCCGGTGTCTCTGAGCAATCCACAGGCAACTGGGAGGCCAGGGCCAGGCCCCGGGAGTCTCCGTCGCTCCCAGGGGCGCTGTCCCGCTGTCCGGGACTCTCTTTCTCCTTCTGACCAGACCCCCACGACAGAAGAGCCTTCTTCCCTCCAGGTGGAGCCACACAGCCAGACACAGCTGAACAGCTGGCACTTTTCTCATTCAGAGGCCAAGGCCCTGCCGTGGCCGCCGCCACATCCTCGGCCCCCCTCAGAGGTTCGGCGCCTTGTGACGGGCCCGCTGGCTGCTTCTTGGCCGAGGGCAACGACTCCAGCACCCGCCCCTGGGTATCAAAATGCTCCTTGGCCCTAGCTTTGATGTGCTGGGTCCAGCAGAACTCCATTTCCGCCTCGGACGCTGGGCCCAGCTCCACCAGCTTCTCGGGCTGCAGCAAGAGGCCCCCCATGCCCCTGGCCTGGGGAACGTTCTCCGGCTTGCCCTTCCCCTTTGCCGGTGCTCGTTTGGCGCCCAAGTCCTTGGGGTCAGAGGGCAGCGCCGGGGGAGGCCTCAGTGGCGCTTTCAGCCCCTTGGGGTCCTCTGGCGGGGCGGGCGCAGAGCTCGGCCTGCTCTGGAGGTCAGCCCTGCTCAGGCAAGCCAGCCCCCGCTTCTCCGCCCCTGGGTCCTTGTCGCAGAGGCTGGCCTCCTTTATCCCGCCACTGGCTGTATTCTGCGCCCACATGGAGGAGAGCTTCAGCTTGGATTTCTTGGAATGATTCTTCCCCATCTCCGCAGCAGCCCCCGCCGGCCTGTCCCCTCCCCCTGGCTCGGTGCTCAGCAGCTGACTGGTAGCTTTCTGCTCAGGGGCCTGGAGACCCGGGGGGCAGCTCCCCAATTCATGCTTAGCGCCGCTCGGACCCCGGTCTGGCTTGCTCCTGTCCGGGTTGGCTTTCTCCTCCACGTCTTTGGCAGTCTCTGATTCTTGTGTGGCTTCTGATTGGACATTGCCCATTATATACAGTCATCCTAGGAACAGAAGAAAGAAAAGTCCGGTGTGAGGAGGAAGAGGAGGAGGCAGTGGCTAGGGGAGGTGGTGCAAGGAGCGTGAGGGGCACAGAGACACATGGGCAGGTTCGCGGAGGGTGCCCCAATTTTGCCTGAGCGCAGAACATGCGGAAAGCCCAGCACCCTGCTCCCGCAGCCGACAATCCGCTGCCACGGACCAGTTTGCCATTGCCAGCAACTGGTATTCAGAGGCCTAATACCCCTGACAGTTGGAGGTAGAACGCGGCCATGTGACTAGTAGCCAATGGTAGCGTTCTCCTCTGTGCATTGGTCATTTCCTATTTTAAAGCAGCTATGATTATCCAAATTACCTGGGATGAGGTGAACCACTCTCTGAGGGCGGTGGGGGACTCCAGCGACATGTGGCACCCTTAACAAACTGCAGCCGCTAGGATGATTTGAGGAGCGATTTAAAGTGGCTCAGCGCCGCTCTGGATGCATAGGCGCAGGTCCCTGTGGATCTTGCCATGCACTTTCTCTCTCGAGAAGCTCCCCTTCCTAAGTGTCTGCACTTCAGACAGATGCTTAAAAGCAGAGGATCGGGGCCAGTTAAAAGGGGCAGCCACCAGCCTGCCATCTCAGAAGTTGAGAATGGCACTCCAGGCAGGCGGTTGGCTGAGAACTGCATCTCTTCCTAGAAGGGGGAAGGAACTGAGCTCTCCCAGAGCTACAAAAAAGTTCCAGATTCAGGTCCCAGAAGCATCTCCAGGTGGGGCTGAGAGAGACCCCTTCCCCAAAATGCTGCTGCCTGCCAGTGTTGACAGACCCGATGGCCTGACTTTGACATAAGGCAGCTTCCTAAGTTCCTCTGCAGGGGGAACAGAATAAGAAGAAGAAGAAGAAGAGTTTGGATTTGATATCCCGCTTTTCACTACCCGAAGGAGTCTCAAAGCGGCTAACATTCTCCTTTCCCTTCCTCCCCCACAACAAACACTCTGTGAGGTGAGTGGGGCTGAGAGACTTCAGAGAAGTGTGACTAGCCCAAGGTCACCCAGCAGCTGCATGTGGAGGAGCGGGGAAGCGAACCCGGTTCACCAGATTACGAGTCCACCGCTCTTAACCATGTGCTGCTGGGGTTTTTTTTTTGGGGGGGGGGGTTGGGAGCACCTAGAAGTCAAGATACCCGAGTTTTCTGCCTAGAGTGGCGGAGTCTTGGGGGAACTGTTCATATTCAAGCCGCCTCCCGGTTAATTTGTAGTCTTCTCAGGTACCCGCACTGAGCCATCCCGAATAAATCCTCTTCTCAATGAGTTTGTTAAAATGGCCTACTTAAGCACTGATCCTTCCTACACTAGATCCCATCCTTAGAAGTGGGGAGAAACAGCAGCACAAGTCTTGATTGGACCCTTCCCAACTGGATCCCATTCGCTGAGTAAGAAGACGGCTAACCTTCAAGCTTTGGGTGCTACTCACTGGGTAAAAAAAACAACAACCCTGCACCCTTTTCCGTCTGTCCTCCCTAGAACTTGCTTACCGAGTTGTTGTTGTTTTTTTAAAAAATGCCTGTCCCGTTTGGACCACTTCTCAATGGATTTAAAAAATATAAATGCCTCTCCTCCTTGGATTTACGCTCAGTGGATCTGAGATTTTTGTTTGTTTGTTTGAAAGCCTCCCCTCTTTGAATCTCTTTCCGTACTGGAACTTGCTCTCTTTTCACTTTCAACCCTCCTCCGTGGGTTTTGCTCAGACGAATGACCCCTCCAGAAACCCTTCTCACTGTATCCAACTCACAGGCTTAAAAGGGCGCGTTTTGCTTCTCTCCCCCACCCCCCCACCTCACCTCTCTGCGAGATGGCTACTCAGTGAGTAAAAACAACAAACGGAAACACACATCGCCCTTCGCTCTGCCCTCAGCTGTGCTCCACGTGCTCGTCTCCACGCAAACCCTGTTTCCAAGTTTGCCCCACCCGCTCAGGGCTGGCCCCTCCCCCTGCCCCTCAGGCCCCTCCTCCAAATTGCGGCCCCTCCCACTCACCGCCTGGCTTTGTGGCTGCTCCCGGACGGAGCTGGGGAAATGGAACGAGTGGGCGGAGCCGCAACGGATATAACGGACGCTCCGCCCCCTTTTCCCCCTGCGAGGGGGAGGGGGAGGGGTTGACAAGAATGCTGCCACGAAGCCCCACCCACCGATCCTATGCGTAGTTGCGCGCGAGTGTTTGCAAGCCCGGCTTTGCAAAATGGGTCTTGTTGCTGCATGGGATTGTTGCACTCTTGAGTCACAAGGTTAATCCCCAACACGCCCCCCCCCCGAAAAAAAGCATGCTTAAACATCAGGGCATTGAGCCCAATTTAAACAAATGGTCGATTAAAATCACCTTGCTCTATGACCAAACAAATAACTTAAGGTAAGCATTGGGTCCCATCACCTCCTGGCAAATAGAAGGGGAAGAAATGGAGGCAGTGAGAGATTTTACTTTCTTGGGTTCCATGATCACTGCAGATGGTGACAGCAGTCACAAAATTAAAAGACGCCTGCTTCTTGGGAGAAAGCAATGACAAACCTAGACAGCATCTTAAAAAGCAGAGACATCACCTTGCCGACAAAGGTCCATATAGTTAAAGCTATGGTTTTCCCAGTAGTAATGTATGGAAGTGAGAGCTGGACCATAAAGAAGACTGATCGCCGAAGAATTGATGCTTTTGAATTATGGTGCTGGAGGAGACTCTTGAGAGTCCCATGGACTGCAAAAAGATCAAACTTATCCATCCTTAAAGAAATCAGCCCTGAGTGCTCACTGGAAGGGACAGATCCTGAAGTTGAGGCTCCAGTACTTTGGCCACCTCATGAGAAGAGAAGACTCCCTGGAAAAGACCCTGATGTTGGGAAAGATGGAGGGCACAAGGAGAAGGGGACGACAGAGGATGAGATGGTTGGACAGTGTTCTCGAAGCGACTGGCATGAGTTTGGCCAAACTGCGGGAGGCAGTGGAGGATAGGGTGCCTGGCGTGCTCTGGTCCATGGGGTCACGAAGAGTCGGACACGACTGAACAACAACAAGCATTGGGTAAGTTGGCTACATTGCAATGCATTTTCCAGGCGTCCAAAAGCCGGCTGAGACAGGGAACCTGTGGCACCCCAAAGACTCAAGCTCCCATCAGCCCCAGCCCAGCATCAGTATTGATCGGGGGGTTACGGGAACTGTAGTTCACAGCCGCTGGAGTACAGTGCTTTCTTGAAATCAGCTAATCAGAGGAAGGAGTCGATTATATTTTCAATCGTGGCTAAGGGGTAAAGTACCATTTTTGTTCTGGAAAATAATTCCAAAGCCATTGAATAGGACCGGTCAAGAGTCACCAAAATACCGGTAAGAGCAGGTAGGATTTTGAGTCTTCCAGAGTCCTCTCTCTTCACTGAGCGAGATGTTAAGCCAAAGAAAAAGCTGGCTTGGTACTGAAGCCATAACATCTGCCTAGGCAGCAGGTGAGGTTGGGGAAAATTATATCGAGCAACAATACCATCAATACAGGTGCTCCCCAGGGGTGTGTCCTTTCCCCACTGCTTTTCTCTCTATACACAAATGAATGTACCTCAACTGATCCATCGGTTAAGATCTTGAAATTTGCTGATGACACAACAGTTATTGGGCTTATCCAGGAGGACGATGAATCTGTGTATAGGCGGGAAGTAGACCATCTTGTTTCGTGGTGCACCGAAAATAATTTGGTACTAAATGCCCAAAAGACAGTAGAAATGGTAATTGATTTCAGAAGGCACTCTTCCGTTCTGCCACCACTTTCCATTCTTGGTAACATGGTTGTAGTAGTAGAGTCCTTTAAGTTCCTGGGCTCTATAATTTCTTATAACTTAAATTGGTCAAGCAACATCAATAGTATTATTAAAAAGGTCCACCAGAGGCTGTATTTCCTGCGTCAACTAAGGAAATTTAAATTGTCCCAGGAAGTGTTGATCCAATTCTACAGAGGCATCATTGAAACTGTTCTCTGTAATTCTATAACAGCTTGGTACGGTACAGCCTCCAAGAGAGACAAGAAAAGGCTCCAACGAGCTGTAAGAATTGCAGAAAGGGTAATTGGTGTTAGCTTGCCTTCAATAGAGACAATTTATGCTACCCGAGTTAGGAAGAGAGCAGAGAGAATTGTAGCAGATCCTTTACATCCCGGTCATCATCTGCTTGATTTACTTCCATCTGGACGTCGCTACAGGACTTCATATACAAAATCGGCCAGGCACAAGAATAGTTTTTTCCCTTGTGCCATTAAATTGTTAAATTCGTAGTTGTATAGCTGAAGGGGAGGTAAATTATGGGTGGGGTTTCTTTGCTTCTTTGTATTGTGAGAGGAACAGTGTCTGTATGTTTACATTGCAATGTAGCCGAAACAAATTCCAAGCATGTTGGAAAATGTACTTGGCCAATAATAAATTATTCCTATTATTCCTAGAAACAGAGAATATTGTAGAGTTGGTCATCTAGTCCAACCCCCTGCAATGCAGGAATCTCAGCTAAAGTTGGTGGCCATATCGCTACCTCCTGCAGCAGTGAGTTCCATAGCTGAACCATGTGCTGCCTTGAAGAAGCCAAGCAGCGCCAGTGGGAGTTGGGAGTTCAACGTCTCAGAAGATCATAGAATCATAGAGTTGGAAGAGACCACAAGGGCCATCCAGTCCAACCCCCTGCCAAGCAGGAAACACCATCAAAGCATTCCTGACAGATGGCTGTCAAGCCTCCGCTTAAAGACCTCCAAAGAAGGAGACTCCACCACACTCCTTGGCAGCAAATTCCACTGTCCAACAGCTCTTACTGTCAGGAAGTTCTTCCTAATGTTTAGGTGGAATCTTCTTTCTTGTAGTTTGAATCCATTGCTCCGTGTCCGCTTCTCTGGAGCAGCAGAAAACAACCATTTCTCCCTCCTCTACATGACATCCTTTGATATATTTGAACATAGCTATCGTATCACACCTTAACCTTCTCTTCTCCAGGCTAAACCTACCCAGCTCCCTAAGCCGTTCCTCATAAGGCATTAGAATAGATAGAATAGGAGCTGTAGTGGGTGGCTCAGTGAAGACGTTGAAATAGGCAACTTCCATGCTAGGGATCATTGGGGAAGGAATTGAACATAAATCTGCCGATAATATAATGCCATCCTTCAGAGAAGGGCAGCCAAGATGGTCAAGGGGGTGGAGCTACTCCCCTATGAGGAAAATCTGCAGGGTTTGGGACTCTTCAAATAATCGGCGAGGAAGAGGTTGCATGAAATGCATACAATTCTGCAGGAGCTTAGGCTGGCCAGACCAAAGGAACATTGCTTCTTTGTCTAGACCAGGCCATGTTCTGATGAGATGCTCATTTTAACAATTCCCACAAGTGTGCAATGTGGCTGGGGAAAGCCGCGAGCCATTTTTTAAAATGAGATACGTATTCAGACCAACCACATGCTGCTTTATTTCTCCTGCCACACTGCAGGGCTGGTTTTCATTCATTAGCCGTGCTCGAATTAACCCTATGTATGATTGCACCTAGCTAGCAGTTCGAAAGCACAAAGTGCAAGTAGATAAATAGGTACCGCTCTGGCGGGAAGGTAAACGGCATTTCCGTGCGCTGCTCTGGTTCGCCAGAAGCGGCTTAGTCATGCTGACCACATGACCCGGAAGCTGTACGCAGGATCCCTCGGTCAGTAAAGCGAGATGAGCACCGCAACCCCAGAGTCGGACACGACCGGACCTAATGGCCAGGGGTCCCTTTACCTTTCATGACTTCACTGTGAATCGTCATTTTAGGATCAGTCGCCTGCATTGATACAATCACGGAGCGGAAATCAAAAGTGGAAATGTGAAAGGGGTGTGTGTGTCCTGTGGTGCAGCTGGGGAGCCAGAGAGGTGGATCTCAGGTCTGGACCACTGGTCTGACTCTGTGTAAGGCAACTTACCTGTGCCCCACCCGCCTTTGGATTTTGCAGGTAACGCTCGCTGCTTCTTGGGAGTAAAGCAATGACAAACCTAGGCAGCATCTTAAAAAGCAGAGACATCACCTTGCCGACAAAGGTCTGTATAGTTAAAGCTATGGTTTTCCCAGTAGTGATGTATGGAAGTGAGAGCTGGACCATAAAGAAGGCTGATCGCCGAAGAATTGATGCTTTTGAATTATGGTGCTGGAGGAGACTCTTGAGAGTCCCATGGACTGCAAGAAGATCAAACCTATCCATTCTGAAGGAAATCAGCCCTGAGTGCTCACTGGAAGGACAGATCCTGAAGCTGAGGCTCCAATACTTTGGCCACCTCATGAGAAGAGAAGACTCCCTGGAAAAGACCCTGATGTTGGGAAAGATGGAGGGCACAAGGAGAAGGGGACGACAGAGGACGAGATGGTTGGACAGTGTTCTTCGAAGCTACTAACATGAGTTTGACCAAACTGCGGGAGGCAGTGGAAGACAGGAGTGCCTGGCGTGCTCTGGTCCATGGGGTCACGAAGAGTCGGACACGACTAAATGACTAAACAACAACAACGCTCACTGGACCTGAACACACCTGCTCCCAGCTCTGCAGCCCATCCCCTCTCAATGCCGTCTGCCTTATTTTGTGCCTTTGAACCAAATGCCCCAGTCACTTGAAGGGAGAGGCAGAACGGGTAGGGGACAGCGAGGAAATGAAGGAGCAGCAGTAGGGAATTTCAGGATCTGACAGCAGCAGGGACTTGTTTGTTTTTTTAGAAGTGGCCCCTGGCAGACGTCCAGTGATAGCAGCCGTTGTGCTGTCCCTGAGCTTTGTTGCAAAGATCAGGTCCTCTGACCACTATTTGGAGAGCTGAGTAGAAGGGCCCCCCCCATCAATACTGAAGCAGGGTCGCCCACCACCCACGGATTAGTTGATGTGTCTTAAAACACCTGTTTGTACCAAAAAAAACACCAGGTAGGCACTGGTAATGCTATAAGTTGCAAATATCCGATGGAGCCAAATGTTGGAATATTTGGCGCAGCAGGGGTGCCAACTAATGAAAGATTGAGGGGGAGGGAGGTACGCCCTGCTCTGCATAATCTATCGCAAGACACACCATTTGAATGGCAATGCCCATCAATGTTAGGGCCCTCCTGGCTCAAATATGGGGTGAGGAGTGTCTTGGCCCCTAGGAGTTGGCTCCTATGCAGGGAAGATAAAAGAGAGGACTTCTCCATACAGCACAGAGTTAAACTATGGAACTCCTTCCCACAGGAGGCAGTGATGGCCAGTTTCATGGAGGAGAGGGCTATTTATGGCTACTGGCCAAGGTGGCTGAATCCCAGTTGCTGGAAACCACAGGAGGGGAGAGAGCTCTTAGGCTCGATTCCTACTTGCAGGTTTCCTGCAGGCATCTGGTTGGCCACTGTGAGAACAGCCTCATCCAACAGGGCTTGTCTTTTCTCTTATCTGGCTGTCTGTCTGTCTATACCAGCATTTGCCAACTCCCACACTGTGCTGGCTGAGGCTGATGGAAGTTGTAGCCTCAAACATCTGCAGGGCACCAGGTTGGCGAATGCTACACACACACACACACACCACACCTCATTCATGCAGTTCTAGAAACTTACACACAACATTGCATGTCTAAAGCTGTAGCAAGGCTTCTGTCCTGTGTTACCCCAGAAGCAGATGGGCTGTGCTTGCTTTTCAGCGTTCTAGACCAGGGGTAGGCAACCTAAGGCCCAGGGGCTGGATGTGGCCCAGTCGCCTTCTCAATCCGGTCCGCGGACGGTCCGGGAATCTGCGTGTTTTTACATGAGTAGAATGTGTGCTTTTATTTAAAATGCATCTCTGGGTTATTTGTGGGGCCTGCCTGGTGTTTTTACATGAGTAGAATGTGTCCTTTTATTTAAAATGCATCTCTGGGTTATTTGTGGGGCCTGCCTGGTGTTTTTACATGAGTAGAATGTGTCCTTTTATTTAAAATGCATCTCTGGGTTATTTGTGGGGCCTGCCTGGTGTTTTTACATGAGTAGAATGTGTGCTTTTATTTAAAATGCATCTCTGGGTTATTTGTGGGGCATAGGAATTCGTTCATATTTTTTTTTTCAAAATATAGTCCGCCCCCCCCACAAGGTCTGAGGGACAGTGGACCGGCCCCCTGCTGAAAAAGTTTGCTGACCCCTGTTCTAGATTAATATATCAGAAACGAACAACAACCAAGTTTTCTTTTTGCACATAGGTGTGCTTTGACATCCAGCCACCCACAAACCTTTCTCTTACCTCGCCACCAAGCACATCTCCCAGTGAGGGCAAAGTGAAGCCCTGCCTTGCCCCAGGGACAGATGACTGGGTGAATAACATTTCTTTCACATTTTCCCTCCTCTCTCTCTCTCTCTCTCCCTGCCTTTTGATCTCTTCTCAGATTATTCCAGGGCATTAGGACCAGGTGGAAACCGCTGTCTACTTCTTCCTTTCTCATCTTTGGATTCTGTTCCCCCCCCTCCCGCCCCCACCCCCAGCTCCTGGCCTTCACCATCGGTGTAAGAGACACAGTCCTTGCACCCAGTTTTTGGTTAGTATTTTTGGACAGGGAGGAAGGAGGCAAGATGGATTGGGGAGGAGGGTGCTGTGTGGGAGGGGGGACAGTAGGCAGAGGTGGGTCGGGGGAAATGGAGGGGGGGCGAAATTGTTAGAAGCGATGCTAATTTGTCCTAGCTGGGGGGGTAATGGCTGCTAATGTGTCATCCTTTTTATGATGATGAATTGCAAACTGTGCATATATGAGCATATATCTGGGCATGCATATGAAATTCTAATTGATGGGGGAGGGCGTGGGGGGGAGGAGGAAAAAGAGTCAGTCCCATCAACGTGAATATGCGAAGCTAACGTGCTGTAACGGCCATCGATTCACAGTGAGTCATTATTCTGCTATCTATCTATCTATCTATCTATCTATCTATCTATCTATCTATCTATCTCCCCCCTTTTAATATTTCGCTTTCTTCAAATATATGATTATATGAATATGTGTATTTAGAAATCACAAGGGGGGGCATGTCGTGTGTTGCTTTAACAGCCCCCCATCTTTGGAAGAGGTAGATAGAAAGGATAAGAAAACCTCACCCCCATTCATAAAAAAATCTGCATATTCTTAAAACCTTTTTGCCAGGGTAGCGGGGGATGATTTTTATTAATCTTTTTTTATCTCTGCTTTTATAAAAATTAAAACAACAACAACGGGTGCTTGGTAGCTATAGCTGTATCCGCCCCCCCCCCCCTTTAAAAAAGGATGTTCCTCCATCCATATACGTGGTGGGTTGGTGGTTGTTTTTTTTCAATGAGTCTTTCGTTTTCTTGAGACGACGAAGGTGGGTCTTTTTTTATGAATGGGATTCAATCCCACCGGAAAAAAAGAGGGTGGGGGGTCTATTTGTTTGTGAATCGAAGCCATTTGCATCTGGATTCATTCATAAAAAGGCATCTAGAAGATTCATGACAGGGGGCTTTCTTTTCTCATCTCTTGCCTGTCAGTTTTGGATGCATGGGGAAGGGGGCTACAAGGGAGGGGGGCTGTTTAGCCGGCTGTGTCATAGTGGAAGGATCTGGGATTGCTTCTGGATGTTGTTGGTGGGGTTTTTTGTGGGTTTTTTTTTTTACAGCCCTGGAGGTGTTGTTAGGAGTGGCGTGGGGGGGGGAAGTGAGATCTTCCTTGTCTCTCTGTTATTTGTCGTCCTTACACCCTGAGTTTGATACAAAAAGATATATGCCTGTTATACATGTATTAATTTCCCCCTGTTCACCTGTTGTTTATTCAAGAAACAGGGACAAAGAACCTAGTCTAGGTCATGTGACCCTCCATTCACAAAAATCCAGCCCAGGGTTTCCATTGAGATGGGCTGAAGGAATAGGCGGCTGGGCCATAGAGAGGCGTACCTTCCCTAAACCCTCCTGTTCCTAGCGCTGGCAGAGGAGGGAGATAGGGGTAGGGGGCTGAGAAACAGGAGAGGTGGTCGGGTTTTCGGGTCTGCAGCTCTCAAGAAAAAAAATTGTTGACAGCCTAGAACATACATCTGGCTTGGGAGGGTTGGGGGTGGGGAGGGCACGTTTTTTTATTTTATTTTATTTCATTTATTTATTCCTTCAATATATGCACCAACAACAGACTGCAGTTCTGCAATAAGGTTTGAAACTGGAAGTATGTATTTGAAATGTGAACCTTCCTTTCCTGGTGGAGGGAGGGGGTGGTGGTGGAAATCTCTGTATATTTGTCCTAAAAGGAAATTAGCTGTATGCATACATTTTCCTTCAAATATATGATTATAAATGGGGGGGGGATTTGATTCATACAGAGGGGGCTGCAGGATGTTTGTGTTAATTCGTGGCTGCAGGGGAGTGGGGAGAATAGATTAGGATTTATTTTATACCCCCCCCCCCAGAATAAATGTTTTGCTTACGCCAAGGCCAGAGAGGTATGTGTTTGCATCAAATTTATTTCATGGCATGCTGTGTGTATTTGTGTGTTGGGGTGAGAGGAGAGCATATAATTTTTTATTCTCTCCCCCCCCCTTTCATAATAATGGTGTCGTTTTTCTGTGAATTTGTCCTTATGCCAACTGGACGTGTTTAGGATTTGTTTTTTTTTAAAAAAAACAACCCCACAAAACTTTGTATGGAATATATTCACATTTCCCCCCACCTTCCTTTTGGAAAACAAAAAGGGGGGGCTATTAGAACATTGTGGGAAAGAAGGGGGCATGTGTTGCGCTGGAAAATGGGGAATTTGCAATGGTTTTGTGCATTTTTCGTGAAAGGGGGATTGTGTATGTTTCAGGTTTTGTTTTTTTTTTAAAAAAAGTCAATTAAGAAAAACACACAAATAAATAGACAATTCCTCTGTTTTTCTTCATTTCTTCCCCTTGCCACATAAAAAAACCGAGGAATACATCCCTCCACTTTGCCTCAACATCTTTGATCTTGTAATACTTAATGTCGTTTTCCATGGCAACGCATTGTGATGTCACCTGTATGTTGAAAACACACTCTGTGTGTGTGTGTGTGTGTGTGTGTGTTTGAGAGAGAGAGATATATATATGTATATATACATTATATGCAGCGAGGGTCTGATACTCCTGTCTTTGACTGTTGTTGCAATGACACCCCCCCCCAAAATTTTTTGGGGTAGAAAATAAATCTCTTCCCTTCTCCTGGACAGCTGGGCTCTGTTACAGATTCTTAGTGATGGAAGTGGGGGAGTTGGGGTTGGGTTTTTTTTCCTGTATGGCACAGTGTTGATCCTGGGTTATTGATTCCCTTCACCTTTCTTATCTCTCCCCCCCCAAAAAAAACCTTACAATGCAAACCCCTCTTTGTGCCATTAAAGGCGGAAACACATACGGAGTGTGGAAAGGAAGACTCAAGGTGATGCTTTTTCACTTGTCTCTTTTTCTGTGCCCAAATTTCCAGCATTTTTATCCCCCGCAATAAAAAGTTGGTGGGTTTTGCTCCGGCAAAGGATGAGGAGGGGCTTTCTCTTGCAGTGTAGCATTTTGCAAAAGCAAAAAAAAAAAAAAAGGTTTTGTGTTTCTTTTTCCCCTGCAAGAAATGTTAAGAGCAATGAGGTTACCAGGATGGAAGATTTCTCGGAGTCGGTTTTGAACGCAGGGGTGGAATACGGCTTAATGTTCGGAGTCAGGTCGGGAACTGTAGGCGAATTTGGTCTTGAGTGCTGGTGTGTCATTGTCTAGTTTTGGGAAGAGCTTGTGTTGGTGCCTCGGGATTCTCTGGAGGAAATCTACACAACTGACTTTAGACTGGATTTCCGAGTCGATGTTTGTTGCCGCAAGGGACATTCTGCCATTCTGTGTGATTGGGCCTAGGGGTGTCTTAGAATTCCTGGAACCTATGCCGACTGATCGTTCCCAGATTCCCAAGATTCTTTGCAGGGGAGCCATGATGGTTATAATGGTACAGAACTGGCTCTGTGTTTGCAATGTAGACATGACCTTACCATTTGCAATGCTGACTCATTGCGTAACCTTGGCCGGTCCTCCCATCGCCTTTCCTTGGTGCTGTGCAACATTTGGTCGATCCATTGGTTGGAGGAAAAAAAAAAAACATTATTTGATTCATTTAAAAAAAAATGTTCCTGATTTAATTGGGCCTCATAATAGTTTTATTTTTTTAAAAAAACTGAATACATGCAGCTCGATACAACATGGATGGCACAGGGAAAAACATGGAGGGAACATAAATCCCGTTTCCTCTGACTCACGCAAGAGGGAATGCCTGTTCTAAGATGGTGCCTGCAAAGACATGGAAAGAACATGGCTTATCTAAAAGCAGCACATGCATTAAAAACAAACAAACAAACCGATCTGTTTTATTTGCCTGCAGGTTCACGCAGCTTCCATTCATTGATTGCACGCATGAGTTTTAATCCATTAATTAGCAAAAGGTTTGCTTCCGTCAGGCAGCAATCCCTGCCTTTTCCCCACCTGTGAAATGGGTACGATCGCAGCCCCAGTGACGCAGGTTAAAATGAGTTCTAATTTGCAGGGCACGCAAACCCTCCTTTTAAAAGCCTCTCCTCTGTAGGGAGAAAGGTGATTTGAAACCCGAAATTGTCTTTTTTAAAACGCCGCCCTCCTCTCCACAACCCCTTTCCTTTTAACAAGAGGTGCAGTTCGAGATTTGCATCCGTGGACCTCCTTGCGGGCCTGGTTCTTTGACGACTGAAGCCCACCAGGGACTCGTCTTGTATGTGGTCAAGAAAACACCTCGTAAGCCAGCGAATGTTGTAGGGGAGCCATGGGATAAGCTAGAGACTGGAGCATGGGCAGGGAGCCTCCCAGTGTGGCTCGGCTTTTAAATTTCCATCGCCTCTGACAACGGAGCTTGTAGCCTGGGGCAGATGGCAGCTGAAATCCAGCCCCTTCATTGAATCATAGACTTGTAGAGTAGTCCGACCCCCTGCAATGCAGCCTCAACTGTGGGTCTCAAACCCATGACCCTATGATTCAGAGTCTCATGCTCTACCAGCTGAGCTGGAGGGCACCAGGTTCGGGTCCTTGGATTAAAGCAAGAAGCCTGGATGGCCTTAAAAGAGGATTAGGCTACTTGCCACGATCGCTGTGTCCTCCTTCCACCGCCTCTGGATCCCACTTGCTGGGAATCATCGAATTACGGGGTTGGAAGGGACCCAAGGGTCATCTAGTCCAACCCCCTGCAATGTAGGAATCTCAGCTAAGGCATCCATGACAGATGGCCATCCAACCTCTTCTTTTTCGTGGGAGTCTGTTCCACCGTCTTAACAGCTCTTACTGTCAGAAAATTCTTCCTGGTGTTTAGTCGGAATCTCCTTTCTTGCAAGTTGAAGCCGTTGTTTTGGTTCCTACCCTCCAGAGCAGGAGAATACAAGCTTGCTCCATCTTCCGTGTGACAGCCCTTAAATATATTTGAAGATGGGTATCCAATCTCCTCTCAGACTTCTCTTTTCCAGGCTCAACATAAACCAGCTCCTTCAACCGTTCCTCATCAGGCTTGGCTTCTAGACCCTTGATCATCTTGGCTGCCTTCCTCTGCACACGTTCGCAAGTGGAAAGGATGCTCTCGCACTCTTCCTTTCAGGCTTCCTGTTAGGGCATCTGGTTGGCAGGACGCTGGGCTATAAAGGCCACTGGCCTCATCCAGCCAGGCCTCATCCAGCCATCTTAGGTTCTTAAGAGTCTAATCCAGGGGTCAGCAATCTTTTTCAGCAGGGGGCCGGTCCACTGTCCCTCAGACCTTGTGGGGGGCCGGACTATATGGGGGGGGAATGAACGAATTCCTATGCCCCACAAATAACCCAGAGATGCATTTTAAATAAAAGCACACATTCTACTCATGTAAAAACACCAGGCAGGCCCCACAAATAACCCAGAGATGCATTTTAAATAAAAGGACACATTCTACTCATGTAAAAACATGCTGATTCCTGGACCGTCCGCAGGCCGGATTTAGAAGGCGATTGGGCCGGATCCAGCCCCCGGGCCTTAGTTTGCCTACCCGTGGCTCTAATCCAATGGTAGCCAACCTGGTGCCTTTCAGATGTTGGGGGACTACAACTCCCACCCCCCCTCTCCGCTGACTACACTGCCTGGGGCCTATGGGAATTGTTGCTGGACAGTATCCAGAGGCTGGTTACCCCTGGCCTGGGAGCTGAGGAAACCGTACTCTGGAACAGGCCCTTAAAAAGAGACCCTGTGGGATCCAGACCACAGGTCTGTCTGCTGCAGTCTTCCATCCTGGTCCCATGAGCTCAGTGCCAGATTTATGTATAAGCTAAACAAGCTACAGTGGTACCTAAGGTTAAGAACTTAATTCGTTCTGGAGGTCCGTTCTTAACCTGAAACTGTTCTTAATCTGAGGTACCACTTTAGCTAATGGGGCCTCCCGCTGCCGCCACGCGATTTCTGTTCTCATCCTGAAGCAAAGTTCTTAACCCGAGGTACTATTTCTGGGCTAGCGGAGTCTGTAACCTGAAGCGCCTGTAACTTGAAGCGTCTGTAACCCGAGGTACCACTGTATAGCTTAGGGCCCCACTCTCTTGGGGGGCCCCCAAAAAAATTAAAGGGAAAAAAGACCTGGAGGTACGTTTCCAAAATATAAGATAAAAAACAAAATAAAACCTACATACAGCAACCGTGTTTTGTGTTGTGTAGCCTTCTATGATGTAAGTAATGGGCCCCGCCTGCTAGCCTGCTCCTTAAAATATCACTGGTTTTAGATACCTATTAGGTCCATAAATTACCATACAGTATACCGTACAGTGGTACCCCGGGTTACATACTTCATCCGTTCCGGGTTACAGTATGTAACCCGAAAAGGACGTAACCCGAACAATTCATGCGCGCGTCAGGTTGTACTTCCGGGTTTGCGGAGCTCATAACCCGAAAAGTACACAACCCGGAGCGTACGTAACCCGAGGTACGACTGTATATTCAACACAAAAAACAGCAGCAATTTGTTGTTGACAAAGGACAGCTGGACATATAAAGGGCCCCATTACCTTCAGTAGCTTAGGGCCTCATCAAACCTAAATCCAGCCCTGGCCGTGAGCTGGACATGATGATGCAGGCCCTGCGATCTGTCTCCAGCATCAGGTCTTAAGAGCTTTGTTGTTGTTCAGTCGTGTCCGACTCTTCGTGACCCCATGGACCAGAGCACGCCAGGCACCCCTATCCTCCACTGCCTCCCGCAGTTTGGCCAAACTCATGTTAGTAGCTTCGAGAACACTGTCCAACCATCTCATCCTCTGTCGTCCCCTTCTCCTTGTGCCCTCCATCTTTCCCAACATCAGGGTCTTTTCCAGGGAGTCTTCTCTTCTCATGAGGTGGCCAAAGTACTGGAGCCTCAACTTCAGGATCTGTCCTTCCAGTGAGCACTCAGGGCTGATTTCTTTAAGGATGGATAGGTTTGATCTTCTTGCAGTCCATGGGACTCTCAAGAGTCTCCTCCAGCACCATAATTATTAAGAGCTACACTGGCTCAAAGCACAAGGGGCCCCCGTGGGGACTTCCGGTGTCATCAAAAATATGTGGACCCAGAGCCAATGGCAGTGGGGTAGCTCAGTCGGTAAGAGACTCTTAATCTCAGGGTTATGGGTTTGAGCCCCACGTTGGGCAAAGGATTCCTGCACGACTTTTCTGAATGCCCCCAAAATGCAACATGAGGACTAGAACCCTGCGGAAGCCATTGTGGCAAGGACATCCCACCTGGTTCTCAGCTCTGAGGTCGGGAGAACCTAAGAATGTAGGAAGAGCCCAGCAGGATCAGGCCAGTGGCTTCACCATTCAGGCATCCTGTTCTCAGAGTGGCCAACCTATTGCCTGTGGGGAAACCCACAAGTGGGTTTAGAGTGCAAAAACGCTCTCCCCCCTGCCTGCGGTTTCCAGCCACTAGTATTCGGAAGCATCGCTGCCTCCGACTCAGTCGGTGGAACTCGGGGTCGTGGGTTTGAGCCCCCACGTTGGGCAAAAGATTCCCGCATTGCAGGGGGTTGGACTAGATGACACTTGTGCCCCCTTCCAACTCTTACAATTCTGCGATTCTTAAGCCATTGTGGCTAGTAGCCATCGATAGCCCTGTCTTCCCCAAAATTTGCCTAATTCTCTTCTAGAGGACGGTTGAGCCACAGAGATGTAATCTCCAGAGGGGGTGTGGGTGAGGTGCTTGATGTGGCAACAATTTGTGGACTCCCCGAAAAAGGGGCAGTTGACGGCGGCCTGTCACGGAGTCCGCCGGTCCGCCGTTCAACCGGGTAAGCGTTGTACACAGCACCAACGGAAACAATGGCTTATGAATCCCAGGTTTGCAGCTCAGTGCAGTGTGTGTGTATACACACACACACACACACACACCCCTTGCAGGTTTCATAGTCAGTCTCTCCCCCTCTAGGAGTGCAATTGTGTGCGAGAGAGAGAGATTTATTTTATTTTATCTTAGCACAAGAGATCCTCGCTAAGCTACACTTAGTTGGCCTTCTTCAAAGGCAGCCATGATGCTCAAAACTGTGCGGCGTTGCATAGGTAACAACCCAGCCTCTGCACATCAGAAGGCCGTTGGGTATTGGTTTTTAAATCGCAAAACTTTCTCTGGTGTCCGGTTCCTGGAGCATCCTGTGACCTTCCAGAAATATATAAAGGTCTGAGAAGGAAGGATGGATCTGGTCGAAATTGCCTGCCCCCCCCCCAAAAAAAACCAAAACACAACTGCCTTGGCTGCTCAGGTTTCAGGGGAGTTCGGGTTTGGATTCCCTGAAGCACAGACTATGGAGCCAACCCCCCCCCCAAAAAAAACCTCCTCATCAGAAAATATATTGGGAGTCAGTGTGCAGTGACATCTCTAATCTTGCAGCTGGTTATATTATTATCTGGAACTGGAAGGTCGACAGATTTTTTTGGGGGGTGGATTGTGGAGAAATTGACAAATATCTGTAGCGGTGGGTCAAATGCGACGAGTGGTTTAGGTTGTGTGTTTGTGGAAGGTGCATCCTCCCCCCCCCCAAAAAAAAGCTCTCAAAAGCCTCAGTACTCCTCCCTGTTTTTCCTGAGCCGGTAAAAAAATATGCAAACCGTATGCCTTTCTTGCATTTTGTGTCATTCTTTGACAGTCATTCTTTGACAGAAACCAGCCTCTCGCTTCCTTTCCTTTCCTTTTAGCTTTTAGTCTTTGTCAAGAGCTCATGAGGACTAGCGCCTTGTTTCTTGATTTTAAAAAAGCAACAACAACCCCAACCTCTGAGAGCTAGGATGCTCAGCACCCAGCAGAAGCTGCTACGCTTTTTGCTATAGAGGCCTCATCCTGTTCTTCCCAGGGAGAACTTGCGAGCCGGGCAGTTCAGCCTGCTACACCCTCAAGCCTTCCTCCCAGGCCTCCTGCCGCTCCTGCTGCCGTTACACTGAAGCAGAAGGAAGGCAGAAAGTTGCCTCCTCGTCCCTCCTTTGCGTTCTGCTTCTTAATGCATTGTTCCCTGGTATCGCTGCATGCAGCAGGCTTCGTGATCTGCGCAAGGGTGTATTTTAAATCTGTTTACCATACATGCAAGCTCCCTCTTCCAGTAAGCTGGGCTGTTCTTTTCATCAGAGAGAGAGAGAGAGATAGAATGAATATGTGGCACCCCTTTTTAAATGTGGCTATATATACTTTAGTGCACAGAAATTAGTGACCGGGGGGGTGGAGAGAGAGCATTTCAAATCTGTGCAAGAAAATTGTTTCACTGGTTGTGACGAGCGGGGTGTGTGTTTGTGTGCAAAGATGCCAGAAAGAGGAAAGTGCGAGGGGAGACAACTGGGTGTGCCCAGGGGCACCTCACCTTTAAAAAAAATAAAAATAAGAGAAATCAAAAATTAATTTTAAAACCGCTAGCGAAAAGAGGAGGGCTTGGGGATGGAGAAGCCCCTGCGTGGCACCTGACCAGACGGCCTTTGCTAGAGCGAGGGAGCCCACACTGCAAGCTTTGGTGACTACTTTGTGTAGCGAACACGGAGTGTGTGTTTGTGTTAAAAAGGGGCAGCGCCAGCTGATTATTTGAGGGAAGGGATCTGTAAATTGAAAGCCGCACATATGTGGTTACTCAGGCTGTATGTGCATTTGAAAGCATTGCTGTAATGGAAAATGTCCGTCCGTCCCCCGCGCCCCCCGGCCGCCTTAAGCTGGCCTTTCCTTCTAACGGCAAGCAGTATTCTTCTGTTTATCAAACTGTACATTTTCTCTCTCTCCCGTTTCCTTCAGCATTCCGAAAAGGGCATTTCTGTCGAGGTTTGGGTGGTACGTGGCTGTCTTTGACCGACTAAAATTTGGGTGATTCGTCCATGGGCGGCTCTAGGTTTTGGATTCGCGTGATGGTGGCAGGTTCGGGCTTTTTAGGGGTGGATGGTGGAACCTGCCAGCCCCGCTCTGGAACCGATTCGTTGGCTGGTGCAGAATCACTCCAAAACTGCTCTTAAGTAAGGTGCACGGCGATAACACCAGGAAATTTGCCATGCTTGCAGTCTGCAGAGGCTGCGCAGTCAACCTGCAACTCAGAGCAGCTCCTGCAGGCCCCTGTCTCCATTGCCGGGAAGCTGACACACAACGGATCCTTGGGTTCGCAGATGATGCTTTTAAGAGAAATATTTACCGGTATTCTCGGCCTCCCAAACAGGTGAGGGCCACTTCTGCACGGCGGATGACTTTTCCGACGTGGAATAAATCCGAACGCAGCCGTTTCCTGAATGCACACTTTGCAGTCTGCAAGTGGCACGTGTTTTAAGCCCAGGATGGAGGTTGGTTTAGGATCACTGCTGTGCGGTGCCACCCCGCCACATTGCTGAGGACTAGTCTCTTAGGGCTGGATCTCGTCTGAATAAAAAAAACCGTCTCGGTGTTGCTTTTTGATCCACGAACATCCCGTTGCGGAAGCCGTACACCAGGCTTAAATCGGTTGAAAGGTTGTTAGAAATGGCCTTGCGGAATTGGACCAAAAAGCCATCAAACCCAGTGTTCTGCTCCCGGCAGTGGTCCGCCAGACGTTCCTAGGTAGCTGATGCAAGCCATAGATGTTTCACCCCAGTGTGTTGTCTCCAGTGTTTTGTTGTCATCATCCATGGGCCGAGGAGGATGTCAAAATGGCCCTGGCTTGGTTGCATATCTACCCGGTAATTGGGAAACAGTTTTTCTCTAGGCTCTGATCCTCATCAGTAGCATTCGCATGTGGGCAAGAGACTCAGGTTGTGTTGTGCAGAAGCAAGTAGAACGTTTTGAAGGTGGCCTAAAGGGGGGGGGTGTTAACAAGCAGAGGACCAGGCATTTGGGCTGACAGAGACCCACTTCAATCCTCTTGCTAAGGGACCAGGCCAGAGGCAGCAGCTTTTTAAAGGAAGAAGAGTTTGGATTTGATATCCCGCTTTATCACTACCCGAAGGAGTCTCAAAGTGGCTAACATTCTCCTTTCCCTTCCTCCCCCACAACAAACACTCTGTGAGGTGAGTGGGGCTGAGAGACTTCAGAGAAGTGTGACTAGCCCAAGGTCACCCAGCAGCTGCATGTGGAGGAGCGGGGAAGTGAACCCGGTTCACCAGATTACGAGTCCACCGCTCTTAACCACTACACCACACTGGCAAGCTGGTGGCTCCTTGTGTCACCCGTTCACTGCAGGCCTGGAAGCTGCAGAGTCCCTGTTCGGCCACCTGCAGGTGTGGCGCTGCAGAGCAGCCGAGATGAAGCCAGAACCCCACAGTCCCCAAGGGGCTTGCAGGGTGCCGCATAGAAATCAGGTACCAGAGTCCTTGGGCGCCGTGCCATCGCGTTGCCGGCAAGTAGATGCTTTGCGAAACGCCGCCTGCTTCGCCAGCCCTAGATACAAACCAAGCAACATCCTAATCTAGGGCCTGATCCACCACCAGGAAGCCCTTCCGAGCAGGATCCTTTGAGACGAGTGGGAGGTGCACGAGAGCACCGCCCCGCCTGAAGTTGGCAACCTGTGCTCTGGCTGGGTTGGACGGGCCTTGGCGTGTGTGCATGTTTGTGTATCTATTTTTAGGGCACAGACTTTGGAACTCCCTGCCGATTGACACCAGGCAGGCGTCTTCACTGCAGTCTTTCTTCCTGCCTGCTAGAAACATTTCTGTTTACGCAAGCCTACCCAGACTTGTGGGACGCGGGTGGCGCTGTGGGTTAAACCACAGAGCCTAGGGCTTGCTGATCAGAAGGTCGGTGGTTCGAATCCCCATGACGGGGTGAGCTCCCGTTGCTCGGTCCCTGCTCCTGCCAACCTAGCAGTTTGAAAGCACGTCAAAGTGCAAGTAGATAAATAGGTACCGCTCCAGCGGGAAGGTAAACGGCGTTTCCGTGCGCTGCTCTGGTTCGCCAGAAGCGGCTTAGTCATGCTGGCCACATGACCCGGAAGCTGTACGCCGGCTCCCTCGGCCAGTAAAGCGAGATGAGCGCCGCAACCCCAGAGTCGTCCATGACTGTACCTAATGGTCAGGGGTCCCTTTACCTTTACCTTTACCCAGACTTGGAGGACTTTTCACCTGGTCTTTAGCTCGCTGCTGATTTTAATTGTTTTCTGGGATATTTTAATTAATAATGTTTTAACTGTTTCAATGGATAATGCGGATGTTCTTCATCCCTGGCCTTTGGTCCTGATGCCTCGGGCTCCCTGGGAGTTGGGATTCCAGCAAGAACTGGATGTCCACATGTCTCCTTCTCTGGGTTTGCAGAATAAAGGCACAATTTTTTGTGGGGGGGGGCTCTCCTTTTTTTGGTAGTGTGACTGTAGGGAGCAGCGCGCGTTGAATTTTTCAGCTTTCAAATTCCCAAAGTGGGGGGAAGGCAGGGCGCTAAAAAGTTGTGACGTGACTTGGGAATTGAAAAGATCGTTTGGTGAAACGAATACCATTTAATTTTGCCTGGTACGTCAAGAATGTGTGCAAAGTTGCACAGAGATCGTTAAAACGTGTTTGCCAAGTACTTGCAATTCTGTTATATGTGATCATTATTTAGCATTTTTCAGAAGGTAAAATTAAAATGCTTTGCTTTTCCGAAAGCAGCTTGTATGCTTCTTCACCAGATGCAGACTTTCCGAGCGAAACGTTGTCCAGTCACAAAAAAGAACGGAGGATTTGAACTCCTCAAATCCCCCCAAAGCATATTTTTAAGACCCTTAAAAATGTTAAGACCCCTCCCCCAAAGGACACACCCTACTGTAGGGAGGCCGAAACCTCAACACTGACTAGATGGTGCTTTTACAAAACTCTGTAATGTTCTCCACATAAGCTGGGGATAGGCAAACGGCACTCACGGTTGGATTACTGCAACGCGCTCTCTGTGGGGCTACCCTTGGGATCTGTCCGGAGGTTTCAGCTGGTGCAGAATGCAATGTTTAGGTTGCTTGCATGGGGTGGGGGTGGGGCAAACTGCCTCCGGCACATAATATCTTGCACATGTTGTTACTAACATGTGAGTCTCTGTGCAGCTTGGGACCAAATTACCCTGTATCAACAAGCAGGTATCTGTGGTCTGCAGCACAGTCTCTGTAGCAAGTCCCAAAGAACTCAGTAAATCAGAGCAGGGCCTTTAGTGTGGCAGCCCCTGCCCTGTGGAATACTATCCCTGTTGAGGAGAAACGGCAGACGTCCATTGCCTGCTCTTCCCAGAAGCAGCCGAAGACGTTGGATAAACAGTTCTTGACCCCAAGTATCCGCTTCTTAGGGCTTCAGTCCTGTTGTCGATGTTATTTGTTTGTTTCTGTGTTTCGAACTGTTTTTTAATTATTTTGCCGTGAGGCGGTGGTTCAGAAAGCGATCAATAAGTCAGTGTTAAAAATAATAATTACCTATCTTTAGGTGCCGGGAAAAAGCTTTTTTTCTTTTTTCCATCAGGACTTTTGCTTTCAATTATCTATGGCCTTTTGCTGCAAGTGGGATGTTTTAATCTACTTTTTAATAAACAGAATTAGGTTAAAAAAATTAATCCGGGTTTAACGTATGTATGTGTTCCTTTAAAATATGGTAAGTCACTTTGAGTTGCCGTGGCAAAAAAGCGACAATTAAATTTAATAAATCATAATAATGCCACATTTTTAAAGACCCTTGCAAAAAACAACAACAACACACACACACACACCCCTTCACCTGTGTTCAAAGTGTTGAATGCCACATCTTCCGGGCATGAACAGGCGTACATTTCAACCGCTGTGCAAGCCTTGTGCAAGCAGATGAGGATGAATGCTGAATAAACAGTCGTCTGAAGGTTTGCCTGCCTGCATCTGCCTGCCTCATTTGTTTATGCTCTTGCAAATGTTCAACTAGTTTTCCACCCTCGTATCTCTCCCTTTTTTCTATTCTTCCGCTTACTCTCTCATAGCAAGGACGCCTCTGGATGTGCCGCGCAGCAGCAGCAGCTGCAACCAGAGGCCTGCTTTGCACAAGATCGAAACCAACATCCTCCGCCTCCTTTTCCTTCCAGTCAAGGCGAGATCTCCCCCCCCACACACACACCCCAACCTGCCCCACCCACAAGCAATTTAATGATTAACTTTGCGAACAAGGTACCGAAAAACATCTGCTTGCTATAAGAATCAGATTAGATCGGAGTTTGCATAATGCTTGGCAGCCGAAGCTGCTGTTCCAGGGACTGGGAAGGGGCACATCTAAAGCCAGCTGCCTTTTGCCAACGTTCGGCCGGGGCACAAGCGCGACACCTGCTTGGCATGCAGAACGTCCCAGGTTCAACCCCTGCCTTCTCCAGATACGTTTTAAAAAATTAAAAACGAGATGATGGTTTAGATCAGGGGTCAGCAAACTTTTTCAGCAGGGGGCCGGTGCACCGTCCCTCAGAACTTGTTGGGGGCCGGACTATATTTTTTTGGGGGGGGGAATGAACCAATTCCTATGCCCCACAAATAACCCAGAGATGCATTTTAAACAAAAGGCACATTCTACTCATGTACAGGTGAAACTCGAAAAATTAATATAGTGGAAAAGTCCATTTATGTAAGCAATTGTTTTCATTAGCTACTGGAGTTTAATATATGAGATAGACTCATGACATGCAAAGCGAGATATGTCAAGCCTTTGTTTGTTATAATTGTGATGATTATGGCACACAGCTGATGAAAACCCCAAAGTTGAAATTGTTAATTTGGGGTTCTCATCAGCTGTACGCCATAATCATCACAATTATAACAAATAAAGGCTTGACATATCTCGCTTTGCATGTCATGAGTCTATCTCATATATTAGTTTCACCTTTTAAGTTGAATTACTGAAAGAAATGAACCTTTCCACGATATTCTAATTTTTCGAGTTTCACCTGTAAAAACAAGCTGATTCCCGGACTGTCCGTGGGCCGGATTTAGAAGGCGATTGGGCCGGATCCAGCCCCTGGGCCTTAGTTTGCCTACCCATGGCTTAGACCTCTACAGGAGACCCCGGGGAGTTATTAGGCCAGCCTTTGCCAACCTGGCGCCCTCTGAATGTTTCGAACGCCAACTCCCATCAGCCCACAGTGCAAGCCTGATGAGGAATGGTTGAAGGATCTGGGTATGTTTAGCCTGGAAAAGAGGAGGCTGAGAGGAAATGGGAGAGCCATCTTCAAATATCTGAAGGGGTGTGGCATGGAAGAGGGAGCAAGCTTGTTTTCTCCTGCTCTGGGAGGGTAGGACTCGAACCCATGGCTTCAAGTTACAAGAAAGGAGATTCCGACTCAACATCAGGAAGAACTTTCTGACAGTAAGAGCCTCCCTTAGGAGGTTGTGGACTCTCCTTCCTTGGAGGTTTTTAAGCAGACGTTGGGTGGCCACCCATCATGGATGCTTTAGCTGAGATTCTTGCACTGCAGGGGGTTGGACTAGATGACCCTCGGTGTCCCTTCCAACTCTACAGTCCTATGATTCCCCGATCAGGCCGGCACATCCACTGCACTCTTTTCGGTGCCAGCTCAAAAATATTTTCGCCTATCCAGACAAGGTAGAAAGTTGACGTGTGTTTTCATCGGGGTCGCAGCTTATCGCCAATTTTAATTATTATTTTTAAACGTTTGAAATAGTTGTTTTTACTGGGAATGCCATTGTTTTGCTCCTTTCGGTAAACCGCTTTGTTTGTTGTTGTCATTAGAGACCCACGATACAGGTGAAAAGGAGAGTAGCGGAAAGCCTGAAAGGATGCGCAAGAATATATACCTGGGTTGAGGATTTGAACCGGGCCGTAGAATTTCCCCATCCCTGATCTCTGGTCAGCCAGAGCGGATGACCTGAGAGGTGACACAATGGCCGAGCAGAAGCTGAGCTACGAAGTGCCTAGTGCGAATTCTGCCTTTGCCTTCAGCCCATTTGGTGGCCTTATGCAAGCCAAACTCTCAACCTCACGGCTCCTCCTTACGAAATGGAGCTTGGAGGGGAGATGACTCTGACCTGCCTTACAGGGCCGTTCTCACGGTTGCAAACCGTTTACTTCAGGCATTTTGGATAATCTAAAACGGGTCAGCAAACTTTTTCAGCAGGGGGCCGGTCCGGTGTCCCTCAGACCTTGTGGGGGGCAGACTATATTTTTTGGGGGGGGGGAAATGAATGAATTCCTATGCCTCACAAATAACCCAGAGATGCATTTTAAATAAAAGGACACATTCTACTCCTGTAAAAACACGCTGACCGTCCGCGGGCCGGATTTAGAAGGCGATTGGGCTGGATCCGGGCCCTGGGCCTTAGTTTGCCTACCCATGATCTGAAAACACGACTCTCTTGAGGCAGGGAAGGGAAGATATTTCAGGGTGAGAGACTGGAAGAAAGGAAATCTCCCTGGGGAGTGCAGGGAGGGTCCACCTCTTTCAGTGCGGGGGAAAAGCCACATTTGAAAGAGGACTCTCCATTCTCCTTTCTCTTCCTGTTTTTGTTTTATCTAGATTAGTTTCTTTCATTATTCTTAGTGCATTGCATTGTATTATGAAAAAGCTTTAATACAATCTTATGAAATCATAACAAAATAAAATAAAAAATTCCTTCCAGTAGCACCTGAGAGTGGAAGGAATTTTTTATTTTATTTCGTTTTGACTATGGCAGACCAACACAGCTACCTACCTGTAACTGGAATTATGAAATCATCTTCATCATCACACCTCTTTTCCCTGGGTTTTGGCACTTGGAAGTGTGTATTTTTCAGACTCAGGTGCTGCAACCTTCCAACATTTTAACTTCACGCCCCCAAAGGCGAAGTCTCCCTCCCGAGACAGATGGATGCCAACCAACCAACCAACCAACCAACCAACCTTATAGGGTGGATTTGATTTAAATCAAATCGATTGTAATCACGATTTGAATCACTAGTCGGTAAGACTTGATTTACATCTCTCTCTTTTTTTTTACAGAAAGACTCATTCTTGCTGGTATAATCTTAATATCCACAATCAGATGAAGGTTTCATTTTCGGGATAATATTTTTTACAATTATATCAAAAGTTACTGATTTGGTTATACAATTATAAATACATAGAATTAAGAAATTATTGTGAGGTTTAACAAGTTAACTGTTTATACTTGGAATTTTTTTCTGCTGCTGTCCTTTATTGGAAGGAGAAAAATAATCATTTCCTTAATAAACAATTTATTTAACTAAAACAATAACATTATAGCATATGTATCCATGTTTGTTAACTGATGTGGTTAATTTTTATTTTTTTAAAAAAAAACTTGGACTGAGTTTTAGCACACATGAAAAACTTAATCCTTATTGAGAGCCAGTGTGGTGTAGTGGTTAAGAGCGGTGGACTCGTAATCTGGGGAACCGGGTTCGTGTCTCCGCTCCTCCACATGCAGCTGCTGGGTGACCTTGGGCTAGTCACACTTCTCTGAAGTCTCTCAGCCCCACTCACCTCACAGAGGAAGGGAAAGGAGAATGTTAGCCGCTTTGAGACTCCTTCGGGTAGTGAAAAGCGGGATATCAAATCCAAACTCCTTCTTCTTCTTCTTCTTCTTCTTCTTCTTCTTCTTCTTCTTCTTATTTCCTGATGAATAGCCTTTGGACTATAGTTCCAGTTACAGGTGGGTAGCCGTGTTGGTCTGCCATAGTCGAAACAAAATAGAAAATTCTTTTCAGTAGCACCTTAGAGACCAACTGTGTTTGTTCTTGGTATGAGCTTATCTGAAGAAGTGTGCATGCACACGAAAGCTCATACCAAGAACAAACACAGTTGGTCTCTAAGGATGCTACTGAAAAGAATTTTCTATTTTCGACTTTGGACTATAATGTAACTTAAATAGAAAACTATCTTTAGAAATATTTTTTCCTCCAAAAGCATTTTATTTTAAAAATCCAATTTAAATTTAAAAAATCCTATTTAAAAAATAATAATAATCTGATTTTTTAATTTTTTTTAAATAGGATTTTTTTTATCTACCCTGCCTTATTTCTGTAATTGCACGTTTTTAAATATTGCATTGCAATGTTGTGTTGCATGCAGTGTTGTGTTGCGGGTAATAGAAGGCACCCATCTTTCTCGGGAGACAATGGAGGTGTGCACATTTGGGGGTGAAGTCAAACCGTTGGGAGAGTTACAGTGCCTGCTGTGGTTCTAGAGACAGATGCAGGAGAGACATGTTTTGTTGCAGCCGGGGCAGAGGAAGGCGTTCGGTTGTGCTGTTGCAGATGCACCTTGGCGTTCTTTCTCTCTGCGCTCCTAGTAATAGTAATAAATTGGTTTGTGTGTGTGTGTGTGTGTGTGAGAGAGAGAGAGAGAGAGCAGAGGACTGTTTTCTCCCACGGCACATGATGCTTCTGGGGCCACTCAGGAGGGTTTCAAGGGAGCTCCTCCCTGATTGCTCCTCCCCTTTGCCCTCTTCCTCCCACCCCTTTTCTCTTTTTAAAAACGCTTTATTAATTTACCAATAAAAAAATCATCAGCAACAATCCATAATCAAAACAAGTAAAAAAATGAAAAATAAAAACACAGCAAAAAAGACTAATAAATAATAATAATAATAATAATAATAATAATAATAATAATATTTTTTATTTCAACCCCGCCCTTCCCAATCCAAAGACCGGGCTCAGGGTGGAGAAAAAACAAATATTTTTTCAACATACAAACTCATTTCAGGACTACAAACCGCATTTTAAATAATCTGTGCATAAGATTCCTGGGAAGAATTTGCCTTCGTATTTATACTTTTCTACTTTTCACATTCTTTCTGTTCCTCCATATCGGTTTGAATCCCTTGCTCGTTTTCTTTTGACTTCCCTCTACCTCTTCGCAGTTTCTCTTACCATTCCGCAATCTGTATTGAGTTATTGAACTGAATGAGCTTTCCCTTAGATCTGCGAATGTAATCAAGTGTGTTGTTGGAGCCATGTTTTGCCAGGTAGTTTTCAAAACAGCCCCGTTCCTTTTTCTTTGTTTTAAACCTGGTCCTGGTTTCTTCCTAATTCTGCCATCTCTTTGCCCTCGCCCTTCCCCAGTTACATGGTTCGGGTGCGGGCTGTGGTGATGACCCGAGACGACTCAAGCGGGGGTTGGGTGCCCATGGGCGGCGGCGGCCTGAGCCATGTCATGATCTCCAAAGTCCGGCACCCAGAAGAAGGACGGCATCGCCAGTACCTGATCAGCGGGGAGCGCCTCCGGGACCAGACGGTGAGAGACGGGCGGGGAATTTATTCGGGCACCGGGGAGAGAGGGGGGGGTTGGGGACGTGCAGCTAGCAGGTGGAGAAAAAGGAGGTTGCAAACAATTGAACTAAACTCAGCAAAAGGGCTGTAAGCATCGGAGGGAAAGCGTCTGCAGGTGGGTTCAGGCAGCGTTTCTCAGCAGAGCCTGAAATCCTTGAGAGGCACCGGACGACACTGAGCTAGATGCAGGAACCGCTCTGGCATCCGAACCATGCGTTTAAAGCGCCGCGAGGCCGCTTCAAATGGTATCGGTATCAAAACGTTTATTGGCATCACTTACAAACATTCAAAATAAATAGGCCAGTACGATCTCACCGCCATATCCTCAGTGCAGTCGCTTGCCAAAGGGAAGAGGAGGCCAGCAATCTATCTCGCCTCTCTGGGTCTCCAACAAGGGCAGGGTCCTGTAATGTACTTCAGCGGCAAAAGACCAAATAGAGGAATTTACCGTATTTTTCGCTCCATAAGACGCACCTAGTTTTTAGAGGAGTAAAGGGGGGAAAGCCCTGGTTTTTTGAGGATCAGCTCAGATTTGTGCAGCTTTTTTTGCAAAGGGGGAAAGGCTTGGGGGAAAGCAAAGCTTTTGCAAAGGGGGAAAAGCAAGAGGAAAAGCCCCATTTTTATGGGGTTCAACTCACATTTCTGCAGATTCTTAAGGAGCCCTTTCTACAGTTTGCAGAAAGATAATCTAATCAGCCAGTTACATGTGGCTGGGGAAACAAACAGCCTCCCTCTGCAGGCACATTCAACAATGGAGGCCTGGGCAAGGGGGCGGGGCCCAGAGGGAGCCGGAGTCTTATCTCTCTCCCGATCTCTTGCTGATCAGCTGCTGAGCGGGGTCCTTTCAACACCCCCTTTCTCTCTCTTTCTTTTAAAAAAAGCAGGATCTGCTTTTGGCCCCTGGGATTCGGCTCCAGGGACCACCACTCGCTCCATAAGACGCACAGACACTTCCCCTTACTTTTTGGGAGGAAAAAAGCGCGTCTTATGGAGAGAAAAATATGGTAGCTACTGTCTTGGTGAGCTGCTGGTCTCTCCCCTGTAATAGGAAGGTGTAACCTCTATCTCCGGTTTCCATTTTGGGATACATAGTTGGTCTAGATTGTTGGGGGATCATCATACATTTTGCATTTGGGACCATTGGTAGAGTTTCCACAGGTGGGCATCACATGCATCCTGTCTCCTTCTGCCGTCCCCGTGAACCTACCCCAGAGGAGGTTAGAGGGATTAGCAAGTGAACCGTAATTGGTTAAGGGGGCTGAGAGTTGCCAGGAGAACCCCTCTTCCTCTCCAGGAGCCACCATTCCCAGACTGGTTTAACTATCAACCCTTCCTCCCGGGGAACTCTGTGAATTGCTGCGGGCATCCGTCTGCCTCAAAAGACAACGGAGTGCGCTTCTGGGGGGTGAAGTCAAACCACTGGAGAATCGCAGCGCTTGCTGTGGCTGCAGAGACCGGCAGCCCCTAACTGCCGCCTCCTGCGTGCCGGGGTACAAGCCTAGACAGTGTCTGGAAGTCCTGGGCTGCCCAGATGACAAGACCCCCCCCCCTTGGCCTCATGGATGTGGTCCAATGGAAAGCAGAGCAAGACGTTTGGCACCAGCTTGGCTGCAGGATTTGCCGGAAGGAGGCGTGCAAGGCACCACCCAACCGCCTTAGGGACTCCACGCCCAATTTGTGTAGGGCTTCCTCTTTAGCCTTTTCTCCCGCAAGGCAGCAGAGGGTTAGGATCGGAGTTTTCCTTCTCTTAGGTGGGCTACTTTCCCTGGTTGGTGAGCTGTACCTGCTCCTCACTTCCCTCTACAGCCGGGGTCGGCAAGGTTTATCTCGCCTGGGCTGGTCACTCCCATGGAGATTGCTCTGTGGGCCGGATCACATCTGCGCAGACGCGATTTCCGGCGCTGCAGAAGCGAGTCCCCGCTCTGCGCTGCACTGGTTTAGCGCAGCACGCGGGGACTCGCCGAGCAGGCGGCTCTGTTTGGGGGCGGATCGTGGGCAGTTGAAACGACCCCCGTCGGCCGCTTTGGGGCCCACGGGCCACAGGTTGCCGACCCCTGCTCTACAGCACGTGCAGAAACCTCCTTTTTTGCTGTTGAGCCCACTACTGGTCCCGTCCACTTAATTTGCCAGAGTCTGTTTTCGCATGCAGGGAAGTCCCTAACTCACTGAGGGTTTGAGACCCATTGGCTACCCTCACCTGGTTTAGCCAGCCTGCTGAAGATGTTCCCGGGGTGTGTCCGCTGTCGCATGTTGACAGCTTCCAGGAGCCACAGGTGAGACCTGAGTGCAGGGTAGGGACCGAAGTACCCCAGAAGGAGCACGGCGTGTCCCCCACCAGAGGTTCTACTCTTCCTCTAACACCCCACACACCCTAGTAGCTCTGTGGAACCATCCCACCCACTGAAAGGGGCTGCACAAAACTAAATGCTTCTTTGTCCCCTAAAGATCTGGCACCAGGTGAGCCTTCCCAGGGAGAGCATTCCGCAAGCAGGGTGCCACCACTGAAAAGGCCCCGCTGAAGTGTCTCCGCCCTCAGAACCTCCAGTGGAAGTGGCACACGGAATAATAGGGCCTTAGATGGCAATTGAGGGTTCCTGCTATTGCCTTTGTTCGGAGAGGAACTTTTTCTTACAGCCTCGCACTTCAAGGGGCGGGGCGGATGCAGTCTTGGGGGCGGAGCCAGCCCTTTCTCCCCTCTCTCCCAGCCTTCGACCTCGGGTGGCTGCTGTTTCCCCTCAACCCCCTTCTTTCCCTTACGGCAGACCATCTTGGAATGTGCTCTCAAGAGGGACCTCGTCTACAACAAGGTGAACCCCATTTTCCACCACTGGAAAGTCGGAGACAACAAGTTTGGCCTCACTTTCCAGAGCCCTGCAGACGCCGTGGCCTTCGAGAGGGGGGTGCAAGCTGCCCTGGAGGAGATTGCTGAAGGTGAGGGGGCAGCGCGGTGGGTGGGCATGGTGAATTGCAAAGTCAGGGGCCTCAGGGCTGCATGCCAGGTTTTTCGCACTCTGCATTCACCCCATGCTTTTCAACATCGACATGCAGCCACTGGGAAAGATCGTCAGGGGGTTTGGGCTGGGTGTTCATCAGTATGCGAATGATACCCAGCTCTACCTCTCTTTCAAATCAGAACCAGTGAAGGTCCTGTGTGAGTGTCTGGAGGCAGTTGGAGGATGGATGGCGGCTAACAGATTGAGGTTGAATCCTGACAAGACAGAAGTACTGTTTTGGGGGGACAGGGGCGGGCAGGTGTGGAGGACTCCCTGGTCCTGAATGGGGTAACTGTGCCCCTGAAGGACCAGGTGCGCAGCCTGGGAGTCATTTTGGACTCACAGCTGTCCATGGAGGCGCAGGTTCAATTCTGTGTCCAGGGCAGCTGTCTACCAGCTCCATCTGGTACGCAGGCTGAGACCCTACCTGCCTGTGGACTGTCTCGCCAGAGTGGTGCATGCTCTAGTTATCTCCCGCTTGGACTACTGCAATGCGCTCTACGTGGGGCTACCTTTGAAGGTGACCCAGAAACTGCAATTAATCCAGAATGCGGCAGCTAGACTGGTGACTGGGAGTGGCCGCCAGGACCACATAACACTGGTCCTGAAAGACCTACATTGGCTCCCAGTACGTTTCCGAGCACAATTCAAAGTGTTGGTGCTGACCTTTAAAGCCCTAAACAGCCTCGGCCCAGTATACCTGAAGGAGCGTCTCCACCCCCATCATTCTGCCCGGACACTGAGGTCCAGCTCCGAGGGCCTTCTGGCAGTTCCCTCGCTGCAAGAAGTGAGTTACAGGGAACCAGGCAGAGGGCCTTCTCGGTGGTAGCATCTGCCCTGTGAGACTCCCTCCCACCAGAAAATAACAACTATCTGACTTTTAGAAGACATCTGAAGGCAGCCCTGTTTAGGGAAGCTTTTAATATCTGATGAATTATTGTATTTTAATGTTTTGTTGGAAGCCGCCCAGAGTGGCTGGGGAAACCCAGCCAGATGGGCGGGGTATAATAAATTATTATTATTATTATTATTATTATTATTATTATTATTATTATTTATTACCTAAAGTGGTGTGACCCTGTGTGCTGGCAGAGCATTGTAGTTAAGAGAGCAAAGGCTGTGAGCTGAGAAGCCCCCCACCCCGACCGTCCCAGATCACCTCTCGCCAGGCAGCCTTAGAGAAGGAGCACCCTCTTGTCAGATGTCAAGGAAATAAACGACTACCCGACTTTTAGAAGACGTCTGAAGGCAGCCCTGTTGGGCCGGGTATAAATAAGAAATCATTACCATTCACCTCTGCTTCCTCCCTGCATCCATACAACACGGGGGTAATGGTGGTCCACCTTACAAGGTGCTAGGAAGGATCACTGTGAGTGTCAATGTATGTAAACAACGATATATAAATGCTAAGATATGTTATTAGTGTTTCCGGCCCGGCCCGGCCCGTGCCTGACATATACAGCGGTACCTCGGGTTACGTACTTAATCGGTTCCGGATTGCCGTTCGTGACCCGAAAAGTACGTAACCCGAAAATCGCACTTTGCGCATGCGCGGGCTGTGCAGGACGCTTCTGCGCATGCGCGCCGGAAAACACTTCCGGGTTACCGGAGTACGTAACCCGAAGCGGACGTAACCCGAGGTACGGCTGTATTGTACGCATGCCTAGAACTTAACCCAGAAGCCTTTGCACTCTGCCTTGGAGAATTCAATGCCACATTTTACTCTCTCTGTCTCTTTATTCAGATTGCAAAGTTTCTGGGCTCAAGAGCAGTGTGGATTTGATTTAAATCATTTTACGTTTGAGGAGGGACTCCGCATTCTCCTTTCTCTTTCTTTTCCTGTTTTTGTTTGTATTTAGATTAGTTTCTTTCATTATGCTTAGTGGGATTGCATTGTATCATGAAAAAGCTTTAATACAATCTTACGAAATCATCATCAGACCTCTTTGCCTTGGCTTTTGGCACTTGGAAGTATATATTTTTCAGACTCAGGTGCTGCAGCCTTCCAACATTTTGACTTCAACCCCCCCACTCCCCACAAAGGTGAAGGCTCCCTCCCGAGACAGATGGATGCCAATCAACCAACCAACCTTATAGGGAGGATTTTATTTAAATCAAATCGATTGTAATCATGATTTAAATCACTAGTTGGTAAGACTTGATTTAAATCTCTCTCTCTCTTTTTACGGAAAGACTCATTCTTGCTGGTATAATCTTAATATTTACAACCAGATGAAGGTTTCATTTTTGGAATAATAAATTTTCAGAGTGGTTTTTACAATTATATCAAAAATTACTGATTTGGTTATACGATTATATACTATTAGAAATACATACACTAGAGAATTATGGTGAGGTTTAATAAGTTAACTGTTTATATTTGGTTTCTGCTGTACTTTATTGGAAGGAGAAAAATGATCATTTCCTTAATAACAATTTAAACAATTTATTTAACTAAAACAATAACATTATAGCATATGTATCCATGTTTGTTAACTGATGTGGTTAAACAATTAAAAAAAACACATGAAAAACTTAAAACAAATCCTTATTTCCTGATGAATAGCCTTTGGACTATAATGTAACTTAAATAGAAAACTATCTTTAGAAAGATTTTTTTCCTCCAAAAGCATTTTATTTTAAAAATCAAACTTAAATAATTTTTTTTAAAAAAAAAATAATTGATTTTTATCCACCCTGCTCAAGAGTGCATGGTACTGTTTCCAGCCTAGCTGAAGCTTTGCTGTTTAAAATGGGGTGGGGGTTTTCTGTGGGGTTTTTTTGTGGCGTAACTTTTACCCCTCTGTTTTCATTCTCTCAGGTTCCCTCTCGCCTTCCTCTACCTCCTCCTCTCAGGAGGATGCCGACGGGACAGACGAAGCTCTTGCCGTAAGCAGTTTCCTGACATTTCAGGCGCGGCACTTACTCCCTCGGCAGGAATCATACAATCACAGAATTGTAGAGTTGGAAGGGACCCTGAGGGTCATCTAGCCCAACCGTGGGCAGTGCAGGGATCTTTCGCCCAACGTGGGGCTCGAACCCACGACCCTGAGATTAAGAGTCTCGTGCTCTACCAACCGAACTACCCCAGCAGCTCTTCCACCAAAAACACCAAAGGGTTGCGTCCCAACATTCGTCAGGCCCTTTGGAATTAATGGGCAGGACTAGCTTAGCTCCATTAGTTTCACTGGGTCTACTCTGAATCTAATTTAGTTGTGCTTGCTGCACAAGATGGACCTGATCCTGCACAGCTCTTATAATCTCATGAACATCCCAGAAAATCCCAGAATGCATGTTTCCTGCTTGGCAGGGGGTTGGACTGGATGGCCCTTGTGGTCCCTTCCAACTCTATGATTCTATGTTTTGGTTTGGCTTTCCAAAATCAAGATTCTTTCCCTCATGATTACCAACAAAGGGTTTGCAGGGGCAAGTGGGCTGACTCTTAATGCCAGGTAGGCCAGAGGGACAGAAAGCCAGGAAACACATTGGGTGAGCTTGGACCTCTCTCTCTCTCTCTCTCTCTCTCTCTCTGCCCAGCCCTACCTCACAGGGTTGTTGTGACGATAAAATGGGGAGGAAGAGAACCCATGTACCCCACTTTGAGCGTCACAAACTTGCAGTGTAATGCAACGGATTAAAATAAATAACCGAAGTTTTGCACACCCTGCGTGCCTCTCGGCGGGGAATGAGCTTTTGGACTTCAGAAACGGGCATCTTACCTGAGTCGCAGTTTGGCTTCAAGCCACCTCCATGCCAGTAGGGGCACTGTGGGCCAGGCAGCTGAGAGGAGAAGCCAATGCCTGGACCAGGGGTCAGCAAACTTTTACAGCAGGGGGCCGGTCCACTGTCCCTCAGACCTTGTGGGGGGCCGGACTATATTTTGGAAAAAATAATAATGAACGAATTCCTATGCCCCACAAATAACCCAGAGATGCATTTTAAATAAAAGGCACATTCTACTCATGTAAAAACACGCTGATTCCCGGACCTGTCCGCGGGCCGGATTTAGAAGGCAATTGTGCCGGATCCAGGCCCCGGGCCTTATTTTGCCTACCCATGGCCTGGACCAAGAGTTAGTGTGGTACGCCGCCAACTCTCTCTCTATCTTTCTAGGTCCACACAGACAGCGAGTCCTCGTCGAACAGCCGCAAGGAAATGCTTCCCAAACCCATCACCATCGTAACCAGCGAGTCCTCCTCCAGCTGCTACTTGCGGCCCCCGGTCTCCGAAGAGTTCTCCTTCGGCACGTCCCCATCTCTCCTGTCCCCCCTCCCACTCCTCTGCCCCCTCTCCTCCCCTGGTCGCTTCCCCGGTGCGGGGGGTGGGAGGGAGGCGCCGCTGGGCAACGTGAACGGCGGCCAAGCAGGAATATTTATAGGGCCGGTGCGCAGCAGGCGGGCGGAGGACGTGTCCGGGGCTGGGGTTGTGCGCCCACGCGGAGGAAGGGAAGCGGAGGAGCGGGCAGCCGCCGCTCCGGGGCTTGACCGGCCAAAAGGGGAAGCTGGGTGGGGAGACGGGAGATATCGGACGGCCGCTTCTGGGGCTCCTCCGGGGACGGAGAGGCGGCGGAGCCGAGCGGCGCGGTGCTTCCCTCCCTCCCCTTCCCCGTTGGAGAAGCCGCGGGGCGGGTTTCGAGGGCTCTGGTAGCCCTCGCCTCCCCAATCTTCTGGAGAGCCGACGTCAACGGCCCCGCTTATTTATGTAATCCCTGTGTCCCTTATAGCGCAAACCCAGAGACACACGGACTGGACGCAGAGACATTCATTTTATATATATAGATTATTATACCCTGCCCATCTAACTGGGCTGGCATCTTCTGACAAAATTACAGGGAAAACAGCAACCACCATCACTTAAAAACTTTCTGATTCAGGGACAATCAAAAGAAACATTTAGACAATATAGAATAGTATCAAAACGATTTTTTAAATTGCAGAATAGGCGTAGATATTCCCAGAGCGTTCCACAGTTCTGCACGGCATATTGCTGTGAGCAGGGCTTTTCAACTCTTGACAGATGTGAAAGATCAGAGAAGAAGAGAAAGGCTTCTTTGTGTTGTCGAGGAGATGGGTCTGTTTGCCTCAAGTTAAAGGTAAAGGGACCCCTGACTGTTAGGTCCAGTCGCGGACGACTCTGGGGTTGCGGCGGTGCTCATCTCGCTTTACTGGCCGAGGGAGCCGTACAGCTTCCGGGTCATGTGGCCAGCATGACTAAGCCGCTTCTGGCGAACCAGAGCAGCGCACGGAAACGCGTTTACCTTCCCGCCGGAGCGGTACCTATTTATCTACTTGCACTTTGACGTGCTTTCGAACTGCTAGGTTGGCAGGAGCAGGGACCGAGCAACGGGAGCTCACCCCGTGCGGGGATTCGAACCGCCGACCTTCTGATCGGCAAGCCCTAAGCTCTGTGGTTTAACCCACAGCGTAGAACTAAAATAAATGAGATTGCAAGCAAGCTCACACTTCTCATTGAGTTTGTATACATACTTAAGGTACGTATGCAAGAGGCTTGTTTATAATTATGTTTGGGTATGATTCCTGCTCTGTTTTATACTTTCTGTATGTCCCGTGACCATATTATAGTTTCCTCCGATATTACCTTATGTTACAAAACTCACTCAATATCTGCCCTAAAGCTTTTGTTATCACAGTCACCTCTGAGATATTCTTTGATTACTATCCACTCTTTATTAACATCTTGTATCGAGTTTCCTCTCACTAACCCGGTTATCCTTGCTAACTGTAGGTATTCTACCAGTTTGGTCTGCCGTTCAATTTTTATGGGGATGGTTTCGCTTTTCCAATTTTTCGCAATTAGAATCCTGGCAGCAGTTGTGGCATACCTGAATAGTGGTCTAACCTTCTTCTTGATTTCTGTTTTCATGATTCCTAATAAGAGAGGCTTATTACCGTATTTTTCGCTCCATAAGACGCACCTAGTTTTTAGAGGAGGAAAGGGGGAAAGCCCTGCTTTTTTGAGGATCAGCTGAAAGTGGTGCAGCTTTTTTTGCAAAGGGAAAAGCCCTGCTTTTTTGAGGATCAGCTGAAAGTGGTGCAGCTTTTTTTGCAAAGGGAAAAGCCCTGCTTTTTTGAGGATCAGCTGAAAGTGGTGCAGCTTTTTTTGCAAAGAGGAAAAGCCCCGTTTTTATGGGGTCAACTCACAGTTCTGCAGCTTCTAGTCCTACAGCCATTTCTACAGTTTCCAGACAGATAATCTAATCAGCCAGTCACATGTCGCTGGGGAAACAAACAGCCTCCCTCTGCATTCAACAATGGAGGCCTGGGCAAGGGGGCGGGGCTGGAAAGGGAGCCTTATCTCTCTCCCGATCACTTGCTGAACAGCTGTTCAGCGGCTTCCTTTCAACACCCCCTTCTCTCTTTGTAAAAAAAAGAGCACGATCTGCTTTTGGCCCCTAGGCAATTCGGCTCCAGGGACCATGCATTCGCTCCATAAGACGCACAGACATTTCCCCTTACTTTTTAGGAGGAAAAAAGTGTGTCTTATGGAGCGAAAAATACGGGGTGTGTGTGTGTGTGTATATGATGCCTCAGAATTCTTTAATCTTTTTGCACTCCCACCACATATGCAAGTAAGTTACAGTTCCTTTTTTTTTTTTTGCTTATTTTGTGTTTCCCAATGTAATTCTTAATAAAAAAAATTGGTGTGGCGCTCGCAAATCTTGATCCCGAAAGTGTGGCCTGGAGGATCAAAACTGAGAGCCATATGCTTTTAGGGATTTTGCATTTTAAGTGCTAGTGGTGATAGGGATATTTGGATTTCTTTTATTAGCAGCAGTTTAAGTGAAAGAAGATGTTTGTTATGATTTGGTTAAGAATAATATGTTAAGATATAGAATTTTGTGATGAATTAAGGTGAAGTTACAATATGATTCGATTTTAGTTAAGTTAAGAATTAGAATAAATATTGTAATTCAGAAAATAAGATATATAAGAAGAATGTTTAGTGTTAAATTTCTTTTAAAAAATGTGTTTAAGTTTTATTTTTAGAATAAGAAGTTATTAAAGTAATATTTGGAATGGGAACCGAAGGAGAATAGGCAGGGGAAGTCAAAAATTTAAGATTCGACCAAGAATTTTTTTTTTTCAGAAGAAGAAGAATTATTGATATGTTTGTATTTGTTTATTTTTAGTTGGGGTGTTGGGTTAATGTTGGTGATGGTGTTGGATTGTTTGTCTGTTATGAAAAAACTAATAAATTCTTATATAAAAAAAAAGTGCTAGTGGTGGTAGCGCTTGCCTGGGTTTCTCCGCCTTGCTTCGGCTGTGTGATGACCACGCCTGTCTCCTTTCTGCCCCCTTCCCCGCGGCAGGTGCAGCCCCAGACCTTGCAGCAGCTCATGCTCCCGGATGAAGAGGAGCTTGAGAGCATCACCCCTTGCAAAGACCTCTGGGTAACCAAAGGCTACGAGGACTACCGCCGGGCGGTGGTTCAGAAGCGGCAGATGGACCCGGACAAAATCGACATGTGCGTCCACTTCGAGAAGGGAGGCGGCAAGTCTCCGCGGGAGAAAGAGTACTGCTTGCCCCCCGGGGCCGAAGGGCGGCTCAAGGACCCCAAGGCCTCGCCGTCCTGCCACATCCACGGTGCCCCCTCGCCCCCGCGGCACAAGCCCCTGAAGGAGCAGCAACAGCAGCAGGCGCCCCCCGGGGTGCTGGGGGTGGAGGAGGACACGGTGCCCTCCCGCTGCGTCTACTGCCGGGACGTCTTTAACCACGAGGAGAACGGGCGCGGGCAGTGCCAGGACGCCCCTGACCCCATCGGCCGCTGCGTCTACCAGTTCACCTGCATGTGGTGTGCGGAGAGCATGCTCTACCACTGCATGTCGGACTCCGAAGGAGAGTACTCGGACCCGTGCTCCTGCGACACCGGGCACCCGCACTTCTGCATCCGCTGGATGGCCCTCGTCACCCTCTCCCTCGTCGTCCCCTGCATGTGCTGCTACCTGCCCCTCCACGCCTGCCACACGTGCGGCGAGCACTGCGGCTGCTGCGGCGGCAAGCACAAGGCGGTGCGGTGAGGAAGCCCCGGGAGGGGTTCGACGCGGGGCGCAAGGGTTTTTGGCCGCCAAGGCGGCAGGCAGGGGCCAGGCAGCTTGCCAAGAAATCTGGAGGTTTGCTTTCAGGGGCCTGCTCCTCCCCGCTCCCCGATTCCCTCTCCTTTCCCTTGCTCTTCTTACGACACTTTAGGGGGGGAAAGGGTGTGTGTGCATTGTGTCCCGAGGCTGGCTGGCGGAATCCCGTTTCGATTCGTTTGTGCCCTCTCTCTTTTTGGAAACCGGGGCCCTTTTTTCCGCAGCGTGTGGCGTGGCAAGGAGGGAACGGCTGTGGGGAAACGGATGGCGACATCTCGCCCGCCCGGTGGTTGGGTGCTGTTCTGTGGAAGGTAGCTGGTTGGTGGGACCTCCCTCTGGTGTTCAAAAAAACAAAACAAACTCATGGGGACTTAAGAAAAGGAACTGCTTTAATATGGAAGAGAGAAGTGAATGAAGACACTGTAAGAAAGGGGACTGGTGTCTGCCTGCTGACTTTCAGACTGCCCCGCATTTTCGTAGGTGAGTGGTACCTGCAGCGTCCTTGAAATCGGCCCTGTGTTTGCAGAACTGCTTTGGATTTTGAGTTGGGGAGAGGCAGGCCTAGCCAGTTTTGATTCCGCCAAGTCAGAGGCACCCACCCCCTGCGTATTTGGAGTGGGGGGGGGCACTCCCAGCTGCTCAGCAACAACAACCCCTTTACCCATTTTCATGTAGGTTTCCATAAAACTGCAGGTGAGGCTGCATTCACCTTGGAGAGGGACGTGTTCTGAGGGCAGCTTAACTTCCGTCTACTTCTTCACCGCTGTCACCCCCAAAGCCCACTCCCAATCACTTAGTATGAGGTAAACACACACACACACACACACACACACACACACACACAAACTATGTCCTTATAGGTTGTTCTGACCTATGATGGTTGAGCTGGTTGGGGCTGATGGAAGCTGTCGTCCAAAACATCTGAAAGGCAGCAGGTTAGCAAAAGCTGGCCTATGGCATCTATATTAATGATAACAACAATTTATTATTTACAGTCTATGCTGCCCATTTGACTGGGTTGCCCCAGCCACTCTGGGCGGCTTCCAACAAAATATTTGAAACATAATAAAGCACCAGACATTAAAAAACTTCCCGTTACAGGGCTGCCTTGAGGCGTCTTCTAAAAGCCAGGTGTTTATTTCCTTGACATCTGGTGGGAGGGCGTTCCACAGGGAGGGTGCCGCTACCAAGAAGGCCCTCTGCCTGGTTCCCTATAACACCGCTTCTCGCAGGGAGGGAACTACCAGAAAACCCTCAGAGCTGGACTTCAGTGTCCGGGCTGAGTGATGGGGGTGGAGACGCTCCTTCGGGTATACAGGTTCGAGGCCGTTTAGGGCTTTAAAGGTCAGCACCAACACTTTGAATTGTGCTCGGAAATGTCCTGGGAGATTTCTCTCCTGTGGGAGAGGTTTGCTTTGCTGGGCCCCAGCTTGCAGTGAAACTCTTCTTTCCAGGGAGCAGATTTCAGAGGCAGCCCTAATTTCCTGCCTCAGATCTCTTGTTTCTAAAGGAGCAGATGGAAAACCAGGACCCCATTTCCCATCAGGCTCAGCCAGTGTGGCCAGGAATGATGGGAGTTGTTGTCCAGCAACACCTGGAGGGCTCCGGCCTTTGCCCTTGCCCTAGGCAGCATTTGCCAAACTTGCTGCCGTTCGACTACAACTCCCATCATCCATGACCACTGGTCCTTCTAGCTAGGGGTGATGGGAGTTGTAGTCCAATAACAGCTGGGGAACCCACATTTGAGGAAACACGGCTAGTGCGATTCTTCAAAACAACAGCGCGCAACTGAGCCCCAGCCCGGAGCTGGTGAGTTTGGTCTTGACACCCTGGCTTCCTGCTTCAGGCTGTTTTTGATGCCTTTCCCAAAACCCTGGGGAGCCACTGGCAGTCAGAGATTGATGGTCTGGTGATAATAAGACAGCTTCACTGGAGCCTGTGTAAACTGGTAGGGCAAAAAGCAGGGAGTTCAACAGTAGGGGGCGCCAGAGCCAAAGACAGGCAGAGCCAGCTAACTCTATAGTTTTTACCTCCCTGCTATGTTCAAGGGAAACCCTGAGCCTGAAGGAATGGTTTTAAGTGACAATTGTGGGCAGGTGGAGGGCAGGCCGAAGCTGGGGCAGTTCCCCCATTTGCCCCAATTGACCAGCCTCCAACAGGCAGCTTCCTAGGGTCCCCCCAAGCTGGACCACTCAAGCCAGGGGACAAATGAGCTATAGGCAAAACCCCAAGGAGGCGCAGCGGCCATTTGCTGAAAGAGTGGCTGGGGTAACCCGGACAGATGGGCGAAGTATAAAAATTAAATTATGATTATCCTAAGCATGGGCGGAGGTGGTAGCCCTGCCTCATGTTTATCCTTGGCTGCCGTGGTTGCTGAGTGTTGACCTGGCCGAGCTGCCCTGGTGCAACCCAAGGAGCTGCCAGCCTCAATGCACGTAGTCTGGTTGGCACTTCCGGTATCCATACCAGATGGTAGCTATTGCCTAGCGGAGAGCTGGCACAGTTTGAAGGCAGGAGGAAAGAAAGAAAGAAAGAAAGTGGACTCCCGTACCTGCATCGCTGCCTTGGTTCTGAAACAAAATAAAAGATTTTAAAAATTCCTTCCAGTAGCACCTTAGAGACCAACTAAGTTTGTTCTTGATATGAGCTTTCGTGTGCATGCACACTTCTTCAGATACACTGAAAGAGAAGTCCCAGACCCTTATACAGGTGAAACTCGAAAAATTAGAATATCGTGGAAAGGTTCGTTTCTTTCAGTAATTCAACTTAAAAGGTGAAACTAATATATGAGATAGACTCATGACATGCAAAGCGAGATATGTCAAGCCTTTATTTGTTATAATTGTGATGATTATGGCGTACAGCTGATGAGAACCCCAAATTAACAATTTCAACTTTGGGGTTTTCATCAGCTGCACGCCATAATCATCACAATTATAACAAGCAAAGGCTTGACATATCTCGCTTTGCATGTCATGAGTCTATCTCATATATTAAACTCCAGTAGCTAATGAAAACAATTGCTTACATAAATGGACTTTTCCACGATATTCTAATTTTTCAAGTTTCACCTGTATATATATAGTGAGAGAGTGGGGAGGGGTCTGGTGACTTCTGTTTCAGTGTGTCTGAAGAAGTGTGCATGCACACGAAAGCTCATACCAAGAACAAACTTAGTTGGTCTCTAAGGTGCTACTGGAAGGAATTTTTTAAATTTATTTTTATATTTTGTTTTGACTATGGCAGACCAACACGGCTACCTACCTGTAATTGGTTCTGAAAATTAGGGATGTTTTCTCAGTGCTTTATCCATTCTCTGTCCGCCCCCCATTTCCCCAAACTCGCCAATTTTTCACTGTGCTGTCTGGGCCTTCAGTTCCAGTTTTACAAAGATATGGGGGGGACGGGGACACATGGAGTCATGTGGACTAGATGCATGGCACGCCATCTGCCAGGATAGAGCTGATCAGGGCTTTTCAGATGTCCAAAGATATCTCCGTGGCATCTCTCCATCTTTCTCCCTCCGTCGCTAGGCTTCTCAGTGTCTCTGCCCAGCCATGCCAGTGCCACCTCCTTCCAAAAATAAAAATTGATTGACCCAAGTTTTAAAATGGTGGGGATTGTGCAAAATAACCCAGGATATGCAAATGTCAACCATTTGCGTCATTTCTTTTTCAAGGGCAAAAATGTGGGTTTCCTTTGTGCAAAACCTAAGTGTGGGTGGTTCCTTCGAGATGTCGGCTCAGAAACTACATTGCCGTGTTAGAAGCCCAGGCAAAACAAGGATCTGCACTCAGATCTTTTCTAGCTTCTCAACAATCAGATCTAGACCTGGTTTGTTTGTTTTTTAAAAGAAAATATTTGGGAAGATCCCCCAAATCTGTTAATTGCTGCTTTTAATACTGCCATTTTGAGAGCATATTGGTTCTCCCATTTTTACATTTCCACTGCAGAAACTAATGAGGGGAGTCAAAAGAAAGGCTTGACCCGTCCAATGCGAGATGAACTTTCTGGGTCACTTCCAAGTCTACCATTTGGTAATTCTATGAACCAGATGTTTTTGGACCTGGAGGGCCAAGGTTAGCTTGAGAGTTTAGGGGGTTTTCTCTGTGACCGCAGAAAAGTACGGAAAGCAAATGAAAGCCAGAGAAGAGACGATTAGCAGCATTTGTCCCTTTTTCTTTCGTTCTTGCGCACAGAATAAAAACCAAAACAAAATAAAAAGTAAAAAAAAATCCTTCCAGTAGCACCTTAGAGACCAACTAAGTTTGTTCTTGGTATGAGCTTTCGTGTGCATGCACACTTCTTCAGATACACTGAAGAATATCTGAAGAAGTGTGCATGCACACAAAAGCTCATACCAAGAACAAACTTGGTTGGTCTCTAAGGTGCTACTGGAAGGAATTTTTTTACTTTTAATTTTGTTTTGACTATGGCAGACCAACACGGCCACCTACCTGTAACTAGAATAAAAAACCAGTCGCCGGTTTAGAGATTCCTTATGACGCAGAGCTGTCTCTGTAACCTGTCAGAAGCTTTAAGGGATGTAAAAAGGAAACGCGAATTTTATGTACTTGCTGGTTTGCTTTTGAGTGGTAAATGTTGGGAGCGTTATGGGATGTGCAATCCATTTTAGGAGTGAATGGAACCAGTATGCACTCATGTTAGCAGACCACACTACCCTTGATATATAAAGAGTGGCAAAGCTCTCGTTTTTCTCAATGCCGGAAAAGTAACGTCGGATAACTATGGTTTGGTGCAAGATATAGTAATGCTCTTTGAATAGGGGTGCTTATGCAGACAGGGTTCGGTTTACAGGGTACGCGGCTGCCTTGCTCCCCATATTTTAACTTTTTTTCCTTTTAGTCTGTATGTGTGTGAGTTTGTGTGTGCAAACTTTTTCTAAGGCTTTAATTCTGAGACTGAGCTGGAGAAAAGGGGGGTGACAGCTTATACAGAAAATAAAATAAAATGGGTGCTATGCCAAACTGGGAGGCATCAGGATTCTCCCATTTAATTGATTTTATAGATCCTTCCCTAGGTGTAATGGTGGATAAGTGTATGAGGTTTCTAGGTGAGACATATCCCACTTCTGGCACCAATTATGAGAGGTCAGCATGGTTTCATTTCTACTGCATTTTAAAAGCTACTGCAATTATCTTGGGGAAATAATGAATTTTGACAGATGCCAAACAAACTTTATTAAACAAACTATCCTGACGATAACATCAATATTTATTTCTGGACAGGAAATTTATTGCTACTGTCCCATATTTTCATCTCGGTCATTCTGCTATAGATTACTGCCGTTCCCATTTTACTGACCGAGAAACTGAGGCAGAGCCACAGAGCAGAAAATTAAAGTGTTGATAAGAAAACAGGTACTGTGTAATATTAAATAGATACAGATGGGAGGGGGGCGGTTAAATCACTTGGCAGGCAACTTTAGCAGACGTTTCCTATTAAAAATAAGAAATGAAAACCCTCTTTGAGCCTCTCAACCAACCGCCAAGGAAGGAAATGCCACCGTCACACCCCAAAATACACCGTCACTCAAAGGGGATCCTTAAAACAGAAATCTTGCCAAGGGTCTGTTTTGAGAGACCCGTGTGAATGGAAAGCTGCCGAATTTCTCAAAATGCGTGAATTGCAATGCACTTGAGAACTTATCAAATCCATGAATGTTGATGCCACACGTTTGAGTTACAGAAGGGAGAAATCCGAAAGGGTGTTTTGAGTTGTGTGAAAAACACCCTAAAAAAGCACGTAACGTGGGCATGAAAACCTACAAAGACAATGGGTATTGCCATAGGGTCAGTTTCACTCCCTGTCAAATACGGAAGACAGATTTCTAAGCATTTTTAATGCTATTTTATTTTTTAAAAAATTGCTGCTTCCTGTGTGCTCATAAAAGTGTTGCTAAGCAGTTGCACATGAGCAACCCTCACTAAGACAAAAGTTTTTGTGCTTTGGGCCGGTCCACGCAGAGGAAGCGTACGCAGCCTCCCATTGGCTGCAGGAGCTTCCTGCAGCCAATGGGAAGCCAGCCAGCGTCACAGAAGGCGGTCCCCCGCTCTGCTCCGCACCGGTTTAGCGCGGCGCATGGGAGCCGACCGAGCAGGCGACGGGAGTCCCCTAGCGGGTGGCGGGGGTCCATGGGCTGCTTGTGGCCCATGGGCCTTAGGTTGCCGACCCCTGCAATAGGGTGTCATTTAAGGCTTGTTGCAGATGAGGAATCCTAAACAGCTGCCTCTGGCCCTGGAGGGTGGAAATATTTGCTGGGGCTCAAGTCGCCAGAGCGCTACCAACCTCCGCTTGCACAAAAACACCCAGAGGCACCTGGAGAGAATTCTCTGCTCTCACTCTCTGTAGCGGGTGCTCCTTTGCAGAGAAACCACAAAGGCCCCCTGCCCCAAAGAGCTTACAGTCCAAACCAGGGGTCAGCAACCTTTTTCGGCCGTGGGGCCAGTCCACCGTCCCTCAGACCATGTGGGGGGCTGGAGTATATTTTGAAAAAAATATATGAACGAATCCCTATGCCCCACAAAATAACCCAGAGCTGCACTTTAAATAAAAGGACACATTCTACTCATGTAAAAATACGCCAGTTCCCGGACCATCCGCGGGCCAGATTGAGGAGGCCCATGGGCCGCATCCAGCCCATGGGCCTTAGGTCGCCTACCCCTGGTCCAAACGTTAGGACAGGTTTAAGGGGCCCTCACAGGAAAGGACCCGTGTTTGTGGTCTTCCCAAATCCCAGAATTGGCGCTCTCAGTCCCTCCGATTGATGAACCGGCTCCTGGTCATTTCGACGATGTTTGCATGGGATGAATTGTGCCCTGTGGGTTAGATCTCGTTTTTCTCCTGCTCCAGCAAATGAAATCTGCCACTCCAGGGAACAGCCTCCCCTGAATTTCTTGTCTAGGCCGCCTCTTGTTAAGGGTGTCAAGAGCGACTCATCCCATCCCATTTTCAAATTTCGCACCCGCGTCCAGGGCCAAATGGTTAGTGGCTGGAGTCCTTGCATGTGTGTGCCTGGGTTTTGAAAGTTTGCACTTGGGATCAGGCTTCACAGCTGGGAACGCAGGACCATGGGCAAAGAGAGAAGTTGCATCAAGGAGTATTATATCGTGTTGCCTGGAGTTGTTTTCATTCTGTTTTATATACTTAAAAGGAGGGGGTTAATGGAAACCAAAACAGATGAACGTGGGCTGGGGGTGGGGATTATTACTATTACAACCATAATCCTATTCCAAGCAATTTCTTGTGGTTGCCAATTTGATTCCCCACCCCCACCCCACCGTTTTAAGTATTTTATCACATTTGTATATTCAATATTGTAATTTCTGTGTATTTAAAAAAAAAAGATTTTTAAAAGAGCGGTACTGAGGACACTGGAAGAGAGAATGCTCTATTATTAAAAAATATGTACGTTGTAAATTAAAAAACACACAGAGAGAGAGACAGAGTGAAACCGAGACAGAAAAACAGCCTTGTGTTCAGTTATTTTCTTGTTCTCGTAGGGTAAGGAGGGTCTGGTTGGTTTTTCTAATTCCTTTTAAAAAAATAAATTGGTGGTCATTATGGGGTATTTACAACGCAGTGAAACCAACAATGCATGTTTCCTAGACAGACACGTGATCGGAGCTGAAGCTCAGAGTTTTCCTGTACAGGTGAAACTCAAAAAATTAGAATATTGTGGAAAAGTCCATTTATGTAAGCAATTGTTTTCATTAGCTACTGGAGTTTAATATATGAGATAGACTCATGACATGCAAAGCGAGATATGTCAAGCCTTTGCTTGTTATAATTGTGATGATTATGGCACAGCTGATGAAAACCCCAAAGTTGAGATTGTTAATTTGGGGTTCTCATCAGCTGTACGCCATAATCATCACAATTATAACAAATAAAGGCTTGACATATCTCGCTTTGCATGTCATGAGTCTATCTCATATATTAGTTTCACCTTTTAAGTTGAATTACTGAAAGAAACGAACCTTTCCACAATATTCTAATTTTTCGAGTTACACCTGTAAGTTTGCTAGAGAGAATACTGAGGTAGGCTCCCACTGTGTATATCCAACAAATATATCGTCTCATAGCATCTATAAACATCCCTATAATAGAGTGCAGAAGGAAGAGGAAATGTAATTTCATCCACTGTGTCGTATGTATTGGGTTGCAGCTTCCTATCCATCTAAGCCGTACTCACAGAGTAGACCCACTGGAATTAATAGCCCTAAGTCATGTCCATTAATATCAACGAGAATACGGTGGTACCTGGGTTCTCGAACTTAATCCGTTCCGGGAGTCCGTTTGACTCCCGAAACAGTTCGAAAACCGAGGTTCGGCTTCCGATTGGCTGCAGGAGCTTCCTGCACTCAACTCGGAAGCTACATTGGACGTTCGGCTTCCAAAAAACGTCGGCAAACCAGAACACTTCCGGGTTTGTGGCGTTCGGGAGCCGATTTGTTCAGGAGCCAAGCCTTTCGAGTACCAAGGTACCACTGCACTCTGTGATTAATGTTGAATACAACCCAGTTTCACATATTTGGCACTTTATAGAGAGTGAGGCTACATCCAGACATTTAACCCTGGAAACGGTACTTGACGCCTCACATGGCTACAGTTCCCAGCGCCCGTAACAAACTCCAGTTCCCAGGTTTCTGTTGGGGGGTGGAGCAATGTGATTTAAAAATATGGTATGTGCACAGCCTATGGCTGCAGCCCTAACTCCACTCACCTGGGATTCAGACCTATGGAATCCGCTAAGTCAGGGGTCAGCAACCTTTTTCAGCCGTGGGCCGGTCCACCATCCCTCAGACCATTTGGTGGGCCAGACTATATTTTGGGGGGGGGGGAATGAACAAATTCCTATGCCCCACAAATAACCCAGAGATGCATTTTAAATAAAAGGACACATTCTACTCATGTAAAACCACACTGATTCCCGGACCGTCCGCGGGCCAGATTGAGAAGGCGATTGGGCTGCATCCGACCCATGGGCCATAGGTTGCCTACCCCTGGGCTAAGTCTTTGCCTCAGAAAGAAGGCAAAGACTTGCTTATCCTTTCTTTTATCTTGTAACATTTAAAACTCTTAAACCTTCCTCCTTCGCCACCCCCAAAACCTGGGCAGAAGGAGTACAGCTGGCATTCCCTTGGTGCAGAGTAGCATAGTGCCACGAAAGACTGTTTAGTGTCATCAGCCAGCCTTGCAAACAAATCCGTACATGTTACTAGTCCACAAGAAAATGGTATTTACAGCACTTAGAAGACTAACACTGGAGACCCAGCCAGATGGGCGGGGTACAAATAATAAATTATTATAACAATGTGGCATAAGCTTCCCCTGCATTGGATTCATGGCACGCATAATAGTGGGGGGGGGGGTTGTAAGCAGTGCCGTCAGAGAGAAATGAAATGCAAAGGTACAACAACTGACCGCTCAATTACAGCAGCCTTCTGTCAGTTTTTCTTTTTTGGGGGGGTGGAGGGTACTACAACTCCCATCAGCCCCAGGTAGCATGGGATCTGTAGTCCCATACAAAAGCTGGAGAGCACTATGTTGGTCAAGGCTGAATTGCTTATTAAATCTGTATACTGCCCTTCATCCAAAGAGCACAACATAAAATATAGCAAGAATTAATGCAGCGAGAGCAGCCGATTTGGTAATTCTCAGCTAATTAACCTCCATAGTGGGTCAGGGAGCAGACCCATTGAATGGACATTATTAACTTAGGGCAGTGGTTCTCAAAATGTTTTTCTCTGGGCCACACATTCAGAATAAAAATTTGCTTGCACCGATTTGCCACACTGATTTTTTTTTATAACATCAAACACAATTACTTTATAATATGATCATGGGATACCCAGAAACCATAAAACATTGCAGCTACATTAAGAACAGGAAGCATTCCCAAAACAATTAAAATCAGCAGCGAGCTAAAGACCATGTGAAAAGCCCTACAAGTCTGGGTAAAGGGAAAGGTAAAAGGACCCCTGACTGTTAGGTCCAGTCGCGGATGACTCTGGGGTTGCAGCGCTCATCTCGTGTTACTGGCCGAGGGAGCCAGCGTACAGCTTCCGGGTCATGTGGCCAGCATGACTAAGCCGCTTCTGGTGAACCAGAGCAGTGCACGGAAACGCCGTTTACCTTCCCGCGGAGCGGTACCTATTTATCTACTTGCACTTTGACGTGCTTTCAAACTGCTAGGTGGGCAGGAGCTGGGACCGAGCAATGGGAGCTCACCCCGTCGTGGGGATTCAAACCGCCAACCTTCTGATCAGCAAGCCCTAGGTTCTGTGGTTTAACCCACAGCGCCACCCGCGTCCCATAAGGTCTAATTTGAGATAAACTCTCATCTCCCCATCAACACAAATAAGTCTTTCTCTTCTCTGATCTTTCATATTTGTCAAGAGTTGAAAAGCCCTGTTCGCAACAGTATGCCATGGAGAACTGTGGAAGAATAGCCAATGATCTCGAAGAGAGGCATAGATACGGTTTCTGGTTGTATATCCAAAAATAAAAATAAATTTTTTTATACTATGCTATACTAGGTAAAGCACTGGAATGTTTAAATCTAACCTTGATTGTCTTTGGACTTCCCTACCACACCCTTTGAGAACCACTGACTGAGGCTCATGAATTTCAGTGGATCTACTTGTGAGTAGTACCTAGTTAGGTACAGCCCATTATCTCCATGCAGACCCAGATGGATAGAACTTCTCAATGCATTGCATCATCCGGCAGTTTCAGCTTGGGAAGGAAGCCCATTGTCCTAGAAATCCCCCCTTCCCTCATGTGTAACCGCCTGCATACCCTCCAACATTTCTCTGATGGAAATAGGGACGTCCCATTCCATAAGGATAATTTACTGCTTATATACCCCCACGCATCTCATTGGGTTGCCTCAGCTACTCTGGGCAGCTTCCAACATATACAAAAACGTAATGGAACATGGAACATTAAAAAAAAAATTCCTATAAGATTGCCTTCAGACAGGTCGCATTACTCCATACCCTCCAACATTTCTCCAATAAAAATAGGGACATCCTAAGGAAAAGCGGGACATTCCGGGATCAAATCAGAAACTGGGAGGGCTTCTCTAAATCAGGGGTGTCCCTGGAAAATAGGGACACTTGGAGGGCCTGCACTTTCAGATGAGAGGAGCATTCTGGTACAAAACGGGATACAACGGGCTTTTCCTGCTACTGCTGCTGTGTGAAATTATACCCACTAAGCCACCGAATCCAACCTAAGCACACTTACATCATAAAGCAAAAGCAAAACTAACTAGCAATACCGCCCCTCCTTCCCCACACAATAAATCCTATGGAATTCAGCAGCAAGGCCTTATAACCGAGGCAAATCCATCTGCACATGCTCAGGGACATTTTGACATTGGCGTGGTGTTTTTTTTTCTTTGTGGAAAACGGGGGTGCGAGATCTCTGCACGTGGTCAGAGGCAACCAGCCCAGGGCTGCTGGCTGGACTGCATTTAAAAAGAACCCGCACAGAGAGAGAGCAGGTGAGAAGCCTCGGGTGCAAATCTCAGCAATCCCTTCCGAGGACAGGTGGCGGCGGGAGGGAAGTCTCTCCGCAGGCCACGCCCCCTGCTCCTTCGAAGGCAAATAAGATCGGGCGGCGGCGATGCGCCAGGCTCTGGTTGGTCGGCGAGTTAGACTTTGATCTCCACGTGCGTCTGGCGAGTTGCCATAGAGACGGAACGTAACGAGGAGATTTAACAGGCTGGATACAGAGGCGGCCTCCTGATTGGCCGAGGACCGGGCCGTGCGGGGGAAGGCGGGGGAGGAGGAGGAAAGGGAATGGGTGGGCGCTCGGTTGCTATGAGAGCTGTCAGCCAATGTGGTGAGGCGAGCCTTCGACGTGGTGGGCGGGGACATGTCCGTGCGTGGCCGAGTCACAACGGAGGTGGGGGCGGGGATAAAAGTCTCCTGCTCCAATGGCGGAGCTCACCGGCTGGGCGGCTCAGCCAATGAAAAGCGCCGCCTCTGTTTTTTGGGCCCAGCCAATGGGCGCGAAGCGGAACAGCTTGCCGGGCTTCGGATCTGCGCGTGCGCGAGGTGACAGATTGGTTCCACCGGAGGCATGGAGGGAGACGCGGCCCGGGGGTAAGAGGTTCGGGGGCAACCGCAGAGGCGGCTGGGGTAGGAAAGGGTTTGGGGGGCCCAGACGATGGGGAAGGGAAAGAGGGACAGCTCCGTCAGTAGAGCAGGAGATTCTTAACTCTCAGGGTCATGGGTTCGAGCCCCCAAGTTGGGCAAAAGACTCTTGCATTGCAGGGTTCTAGATTCAGGTAGGTAGCCGTGTTGATCTGACGCAGTCGAAATATAAATATAAATATAAATAAATAAAAAATGTCCAGTAGCACCTTAGAGACCTACTAAGTTTGTTTTTGGTATATCTGAAGAAGTGTGCATGCACACGAAAGCTTATATGCCAAAAACAAACTTAGTTGGTCTCTATGGTGCTGCTGGACAGTTTTTTTGATATATATTTTGCATTGCAGGGGGTTGGACTAGCTGACACCCGGGGTCCCTCTCTCAACCCTACAATTCTATGCACACGAAAGCTTATATACCAAGAACAAACTTAGTTGGTCTCTATGGTGCTACTGGACAATTTTTTAATATATATTTTGCATTGCAGGGGGTTGGACTAGATGACCCCGGGGGTCCCTCTCTCAACCCTACAATTCTATGTTTCTAGGTTTGAGGGTACACCCAGAGAGAGAGAGAGAGAGAGGTCTCCAGCTCTCTTTATTGGGCCCCCCTGGGGCTCTCCCCTCCTCAGCCACACCCCCTCCCCAGCTTTGCCCCACATCCCGCCTCTGATATTTGCATGGCTGGGGTGGAGCCTGTGGTGTGAAGGAAGGAGTCCCAACTTTTTGCCTCCAGTCATTGGCCAGGCCGGTGCTTGGGGTGGCAGCTGAGGGAAGGGGGCGAGGGAGGGGTGAACAGTGACTGCTTTACAGCAAAAGAAGAAAGTTCCCTGCTGCAAGGAGCTTGCAGCCAGAATTTGGCGCTGGGAGAGAACAGAGAGAGGGGAAAGGTAATGCTCTCTGCGTGTCAGCCAGTGAAGCTCTGTATACCGGTAGTTGGTGAGCCAGGTCTGCAGGGGGGATGTCAGAATTGGGTTTGAAGAGGAAGGAGGCAGCATGTTTGTGAGCCTGTTTTCTATGTGGTCAGCTGCTGAAGCCTTCCAGAAATGCAAGGGGCAAGGCTCCCTGTGAGCCTGTTTTCCAGAACCTGAAGCTGGTTTTAGTGTCTAGGCATCAAATGTAAGAAGCCAAAACAGTGTCATCTATCTTCCTTCCTTTTCTCCATCTCTCTCCCCTGCCCAAACTTATTTCCGTTATCGGTTAAGGACAGCAGTTGTGTTAGGGGTGTGTTGACCTGAGGGTTGCCTTCTTTGACAGGCAGCCTTCCACAGACTGTGTGTCAGTCTTGGGCGGGGCAGGAGGCAAAAGCTGTGCAGGTGCATGGGTGCGGCTCTCACCTTTACCCAGGTGGCTACATTCCAGACACACCCAAGCATATCTTTCTTGTCTTCTATGCAGGCAAGTTATCGTAATTCAGAGACCCATTTCAACCAGGAAAAAGCAGTCAAGGGGGATATGGAGCAGGTCTTGGGGGGGGGCAGCCTGAGGGCCGGTTAGAGAGCCCTGGAGGGCCACATTCCACCTGCAAGCCAGTGGGTCCCTATCCCAGCACTAAGGAGTTGCAACAGTAGCATATTGCCATGCTCAAATACTGCTCAAATCGGCAGTAGAAGCAAAGAAGGGAGATCATAGAATTGTGGAGTTGGAAAGGGACCCCGTTTACTCCAACACAATCGCCCCCCCCCCCACGTAATGTGTCCAATCTTGCCAAGGCCTGCCCCCTGACAGCACCCTCAAGCCCCGCCCCATATCCTCACAGCTCCTCTGTGTCCTTCCATCCCCACTTTATTCAACTCTATGCTGTTGTCTCTTTTCCCCATCCCCTCCCATGACTCCGTGCAAATCCACGGTTGTGACCCGGCGCTACCTATTCTCCAATGGGAACTGCTTGATGACAGCCTTACATTTTATGTATACGGTATGGGAAGAAGGGAAAAACAACCAGTCGTGTAAATGAAATCTCCTTTCTCTCATGCACCCAGGTGCCTGTCGATGGATGGCTTTGCTCGGGTAGCTGAAGCCGGCGTCTCCAGCCCCGAGTTCACATCTCTTTGCTCTTGGCTAGTTTCCGAGCTCCGCAGCCTTTGCCCGCTCGAAGAGGACGTGAATCCCACTCGTGGTAAGTAACCTGACTTTGTGGGGAGAGATGAATGCAGCAAATATTTTCTTTCTTGGGCAAGACCTAAAGGAAGCAAGGGGGTGAGGGGTGTGTGAGTCAGCCTAGGGCCCCACAAGGAATCCCCTACCCCACCGGGCTGATAACACCTGAGAAGCAAATGTAACGTAGCCCAGCGTCTGCGGGGTTTCATTAGCTGGCTTCTGGGTGGTTAACCCATGGAACTGCTTGCTGCAAGGTCCTGTTGCTCCAGCCCATCACTTGGATGAAAAGTGCCTAGGTCATCAAGGGAGCTTCTAGCATACTGGAACTGGAAAGGAGGTTGCAGTGTGTGTGTGTGTGTGTGCAGAGAATCCCTGAAGGGGTGGTCGTATTGGCTAGTACCGAGGACAACCCTTTCACCCACTCTTCGTTGAGCTGATGTTTTAGATTTCTATCCCCAAGTGGCATTGTGTCCTTTCAGGTCCTGAGGATGCCGAGACCTTCCAGATCGAAGTGAGCGGCCTCCTTGGAGAGCTGCATTGTCCCTACTCCTCATTGACTGCGGGGGACGTAACAGCCAGGCTTAGCACGCCGGACAGGTGCCTCCAGCTCCTGTGTAAGTCCAGGCAGGGAGGGGCTTATTTCTTGGCTCATTCTGTGCAGGTGGGCTCAGAAAAGACGTGGCTAAGAACTTCTGCTCCCATCTCCAGAAAGGGTCTGGGAATCAGTGAGTCACGTGGGTGTGTATTAGCTCATTCTTATTTTTTAAAAAAAAACAATGGGAGGTCTTGTTGGAACACAAGAATGAGCCTTTTCAGTGGTGGCTTCCATGGCACTTCTTGCACCATTGTTACACATCTTCAGGTGTCAGACAAAAACATTCATTTGACAGCCATGGACGGGAAGTCCCTACAGAGGGTGGTGAAGACAGCACAAGACGTCATGGGCTGTCCCCTGAGTCCGCTAGACGTCATCGCAGGAGACCGTTGCCTCAGAAGCACCTTTTTAATCTCCTGCCCTCAGGCAGGAGATATAGAAGCGTGATAAGCCGCACCAACAAGTTAAAGAACAGTTTTTACCCATGGGCCGTGAGGCTGCTGAATGGAAGACAGCAACATTGCAGCTGACCTTTGGGGTTGGTGGTCCTACGACAGAACATAGAGTGTAACAAGGACTGAGAGATTGGGGGGGGGGACTCATTTAATCTCACTGTAAACATGTGGTACAGTGACAATAAAGTATTTCTATTTACACAGGCATTTGGCTTTTAACAATGGCCTTTCAGGGTGGGTGGGATGTTTCCGTGTGGGGTTTTGTTGTAAGTTGTTTTTGAGCTGCCATGGCAAAAAAGCGACTAACAAATTTAATAAATAGCAATAATATTTCACTGAATTAACTCCCCCCCCATTATTATTATTTAAATCACCCTAGAAGCACTTAGGTCCCCAAGGTTTATGAGATGTAAATTTAGGACGGGAACTGAATCCAACTCTTTCTCCTTCCCTGGCAAGATTTTTTGAGCTCAGAGCTCCTTGCCGCCCGGCTGCAGGCTCGGAAGACGCCCCGTCCGCCACCGGAAAAAGAAGACCGAGCCGGCGAAGCGGTGAACGAGCTCCAACTCATCTGCCAAGCCCTGGGAATGCCGGACCTCGATCCAGGCTGCCCAGTCCGTCAAGCCATGGCTGACATAGAAGCCAAGGTGGGGAGGCTGTTTGACTTGTGCATGCGCCAAAAATGTGGGAGGCGCTTATAGCTCCCCGCAGCTTAATGCTAGCTGTCTTGCTGAATGTAGGTTCTTCCAGGTTGGAAGCAGGGGGCCTGATCAGGGCAGTTCAGAGGAATGGAAGCTTCCCCACCACCACCGCCCCCCACTTTGTGCTGCTTTGGCTGCACCCCAATATGCAAATGGTCTGTTCCTTTCTCTCCCCCCTCCACCCCAACAGCTAAACCTGTGGTCTCCTCCTTAGATTTCGGAGGCGCTTTCGTCACTACCCCCCGAGCACCAGCAGATGGCGCCGCTCCTAAAGGCCACGCTGACCTCCAAGGAATGGGTAGGGGCCGGCCAGTGGCATTGGCAACGAACTCCCCACCGCATGGATGCTTGCCCCTTCGGTCGGGACGGGTTGTCCTTCCCCAGACACGTCCCTGGCCAACGCGGGGTTGTCGAGGGTGGGTCCGTGGTGGGTGGAAGCATAGCAAACGGCTTATGTCTCCCGCTTCCTCTTGCCCCTCTCCCAAATGACAAAAACACTAGGGGGCGCTGGAGGGCATACGGGACGTTCTGTGCACAGAGTATCGGTGCCGCCGACGCATGATGGCTACACGTCTCGACGTCACCGTCGAGTCCTTCCATTGGTCCGAGAGGGCAAAGGTGAGTGAGTGGGGCAAGAGGGGGGCACGTGCTTTTAAAGGGTGTGTGGTTGCTTTTAAGAATAGGGTAGACTTGCTGGTGTTACGGCGAGTGCATAAAATCCTAGAATGGTAAGAGTTGGGAGGGACAACCAAGGGTCTTCTAGTCTAACCCCCTGCAATGCAGGAATCTCAACTCGGACACCTGTGATATATGGCCGTCCAATCCCGAGGGCGTCCGTTCCGCTGCCGGACAGCTTTTGCCGTCAGAAAGTCCTTCCCAGTGTTTGGTCGGAGTCTTCTTTCTTGTAACTTGCAAGCGCATTATTTCGAGAGCAGGAGGGGGTGGGGTGGGGAAGCTTGCTCCATCTTCCAACCTAACAACTTGGGACCAGTTTATCTCAGAGATTTCCTTACTCCATGTATGCCCACTTGACAGCTTCAACTGACGGAACTGGCCCTGATACAGAAGCCACATAATACCTCTTAATATTTTAGCATGACAGCACGTGGCCTTTGGAACTCTCTGCCGATTGACACCAGGCAGGAGCTTTCACTGTACTCTTCCCCCCCCCCCCGGCGCCTGCTAACAACCTTTTTGTTCGGATGAGCCTACCCAGACATTTAGAAAGCTGATGAGAGTTTTAATCAGTGTTTAGTCTGGTTATTTCGAATTTTTGAAAGCCTTAAATGATGCTGATGTTTCCTATTGACAATTCTACAGTTTCATCTTTTTGCAAACCGCTTTGAGCTGGTTGTTTCTTTGCAACCAAGCAGTGTGAAAATTTTAATAAATGATATTATTATTATTATTTAAATTTATTTTGTGTTCTTTTAGTTGTATTTGTGTTAATTTATGCTGTGGGTCAGGGGTAGGCAACCTAAGGCCTGTGGGCCAGATGCGGCCCAATCGCCTTCTAAATCCGGCCCACGGATGGTCCAGGAATCAGCGCGTTTTTACATGAGTAGAATGTGCCCTTTTATTTAAAATGCATCTCTGGGTTATTTGTGGGGCCTGCCTGATGTTTTTACATGAGTAGAATGTGTGCTTTTATTTAAAACGCATCTCTGGATTATTTGTGGGGCATAGGAATTCATTCATATTTCCCCCCCAAAATATAGTCCAGCCCCCCCACAAGGTCTGAGGGACAGTGGACCAGCCCACAGCTGAAAAAGGTTGCTGAACCCTGCTGTGGGCCAACCTAGGTCCGGCATGGTGCAGAAAGGCAGGATATAAATAAAAGGGGAAAAAAACCAAATAAATAATAGTTTTAATAATAGTTCAGCAGCATTGACCTGCCCTGAATAGACTTGGGGGTGTGTGTGGCTTGAATGAAAAATTGGCCTCTTCCCTCAAATTTTGCCCCCCACAACTTAGGACCGCAGCAGAGCTATGTCAGAGGCCTTCAAACCCTTGCGGCAGTCTTTGCTGGAGGAGTCCCAGGTCACCCTTCCCCACCTGCTGGCAGTGCGGGAGGACTTCTCCCGCATCGTGAAGACCAGCAGCGGGGCTTCGCGGGACAAGACAAGCTGTGCCGTCAACAAGGTACAGGGCTGGAGAGGGGGGCTCTTCCCCAGATGTTGGGATGGGGTACAGGAAAGCCCTATAGCAGACCTGTGCAGTTGTGCTCAGCAAGGCTGATTCCAGATGACTTGAATAAATGAACCAAACTACCCATTTCTCCCATCCAAGGGCTCTGGGCAATGGGACCCGAGTTGTGTCTGTGCCGCCTCCCCATTTTTTATCCCTTAAGTGTGCTTGTTGTTGTTGTCTAGTCGTTTAGTCGTGTCCGACTCTTTGTGACCCCATGGACCAGAGCACGCCAGGCACTCCTGTCTTCCACTGCCTCCCGCAGTTTGGCCAAACTCATGTTAGTAGCTTCGAGAACACTGTCCAACCATCTCGTCCTCTGTCGTCCCCTTCTCCTTGTGCCCTCCATCTTTCCCAACATCAGGGTCTTTTCCAGGGAGTCTTCTCTTCTCATGAGGTGGCCAAAGTATTGGAGCCTCAGCTTCAGGATCTGTCCTTCCAGTGAGCACTCAGGGCTGATTTCCTTAAGAATGGATAGGTTTGATCTTCTTGCAGTCCATGGGACTCTCAAGAGTCTCCTCCAGCACCATAATTAAGTGTGCTGGTTGCCAATTTCTCCAACCCAGAAATAAAATCCCTGAGCACCAGTCATTGATAGAGGACGGAGGGAACGAACAGGAAGTTCTATGTCCCTTCCTATCGAGATACAACAGGTGCCCACCCTCCTCAGTTGATGGAAACAATTGAAGGCATTTTTGTTCCGACAGCTTTTTGATAAATGGGTCTTTACCACAAGCATCAGCCAGTGTGGTGCAGTGGTAAAGAGCGGTAATCTCGTAATCTGGTGAACCGGGTTCGCGTCTCCGCTCCTCCACATGTAGCTGCTGGGTGACCTTGGGCTAGTCACACTTCTTGGAAGTCTCTCAGCCCCACTCACCTCATGAAGTGTGGGGGAGGAAGGGAAAGGAGAATGTTTGCCGCTTTGAGACTCCTTTGGGTAGTGATAAAGTGGGATATCAAATCCAAACAACTTCTTCTCCTCCTCCCCCTGTTTAGAATGTGCTTCTAGCCTGTGTACTTTTGACTGTGTTTATCTTATGCAGGGGTCCCCAAACTAAGGCCCGGGGGCCGGATGCGGCCCAATCGCCTTCTAAATCTGGCCCGCGGACGGTCCGGGAATCAGCGTGTTTTTACATGAGTAGAATGTGTCCTTTTATTTAAAATGCATCTCTGGGTTATTTGTGGGGCATAGGAATTTGTTCATATTTTTTTTTCAAAATATAGTCCTGGCCCCCACAAGGTCTGAGGGACAGTGGACCGGCCCCCTGCTGAAAAATTTTGCTGACCCCTGATCTTATGCTTAAATCGCCTTGTGCCGGTAGTTTAGAAGGCGATGAATAAATCGATGATGGCGATCATTAGTAACAGCGCTTCTTGTTCACTCTCGCGTCCATTTCTTCCTGCCTCATGGCAGCTACATCTCGAATGACTCCTCCCTCCCTCCCTTTCAGGTGCTGATGGCTGGGGACGTCCCGGACCGCGGTGGGCGCCCGAATGAGATTGAACCCCCTATGCCCGCGTGGGAGAAGAGGCGAGAAGGAGGAAGAGGGGGTGGCCAACAGCGATGGGGCAAGCGGAGCAAGAAGAAGAAAAAATAGCAAGGGGATGGATCCTGACCTCCTCCTCCGGCGTGGGGTATGGTCAAAACTACCCTTAACTTTAGGGCAGGGAAGAGGCTTCAGGAAGTTAACTGCAGCAAGGATGAGCGGTGGATACAGACCCCAGAGCCCAGCCTTCACCAAAGGTGGTTTCAGTGTTGCTTTTCCCCAGGATGCGGGGAAATGCAGTTTACAAGAAAGGTGCTGATTATGTTGAACTTGAGATAGTGGGCAGGGGCATGTGCGTTAACATCAGATGTCTCTTCCCCCCCCTTCCGCTGCCTTCACTTGCTTTAAAGTTGTTGAACACAGATGTTTTGTGTTGCCCACATTATAGCTTGGTGCCAGATGAATCGCGCCTTTGGAGCAGAGATGGGGAGTCTGTGGTTCCTTCAAATGTCCTTGACATCTCCCAGCCTCCCCAGTTAGTGGGGGCCAGTGATCAGGTGTGAAGGGAGTTGGGGTCCACATGTTCCCCTTCCCCGATCTAGTTAATACACAATTTACAAGGATGAAGGAACAAGAGGCGCTGGCAAACGTCTGGATTTCTCAAGGTTTCTTTTTGGGCTTTAGATGCCAGGTGTGGGTAGGAAGCAACCTTCCCTTTTGTGCTGGATGGACAGCACTTATGACAAATCCAGCTTTAGAAATGTCCCATTAGATTTAATCAGACAATGTAGGAAGAAGAGGGAAGGTACTGTTTTGGGATTTTAAGCACAAACCCAAACTTCTTTGTATCTTTTCCTCCTCTGGATTATCTACAGGGTGGCTCAGTTGTAACAGCCAGTGAGTATGGGGTTTTGTTTGAATGGTGCCAGTTAATTTTTGTCCTTGTTCTGAAGGGACAGGATTGAAAATTGCCAGGCTGGGTTCAGTATAACACTAAGAGATTAAACATTTTCCTTGAAATTCAAACTCATTGTGCGAGGGAGTATGTGTCTGTTTTTAAAACTCTAGTCGTCGTCTTCTACTTCTGTCTCTCCCTCTTTTATTGTGCCAGGAGGATTAAGAGAGCAGAATGACATTTGAAGGACATTTTTTAAAGTAAACTGTCCCTGACTTTTAATCTTTTTCTATTAAGGGGAAATCACATTCCTTCCCCCTACCCAAAAAGGGGGAGTGGTTACACAAAGCTTGTGGGGTGGGGTACAGCTGAAAGTGAATCTTTATGGGGAGAGAGTTAGATTTAAACAATATAATTCCTGTATTCAGTGTGACGCATTGCATCTACAGTCATACCTCGAGTTGCGTACACTCCATGTTGCGTACGTTCGACTTACGGACCTCTGCGACCTGGAAGTCCTCCCCAGATCGCACACGATGCGCAGGTGTGCAGAAGCACAAAAACGCGCAAACCTCCGGGTTTTTTGTTTTTGGGGGGGTCGTTCGTGTTAAGCTTACCCTTGTTATGTAGCGCGATCTGGAACGGATTGCGTGTGTAACAGGGTACCACTGTATTCCCAGCAATGAATATATTCCACCCCGCATCCCCCCAAATGAACAGAGGGTTGGGGAAGTGAAGAAAAGATGCAGTGTTTTTTCTTTAAAGCAAGGCCGAAGGGGGGTCAGTGGAAGAGGTCGCAGTCACTGGCGCTTCTTCCTCGCCTCTCATCCCCCTTTACCTGCCGCCGAACCCCCAGCTTCCACCTTCTAAGGATTCCTTTCTCCCAGTCTCTACTCTTGACATTGGAAGCCCAACCAGAAGGTCACCCATTTCCCCCCAGCTAGCATGGCAGGGTCTCTGTTTATGCACTCGCTCACTGGTTAAATATAGCTTGTTGCAGAGAGCTACTTGGCAAACCCACCACATGTACACAGGCCAGGGGGCTGCTTAGGTACTTGAGCCATCTGGGACTGTTCAGCTAAGAAGAGCTCTGCTGAAGCAGTCCAGTGGCCCTCCTCGTCCAGCACCCTGCTCTCACAGAGGCCAACCATGGGCACCAGTGGGAAGCCCCCGCAGCAGGACCTGAGCGCAGCAGCACTCTGCCCATTTCCAATGCCCAAGCAGCTGGCCTTCCGCGGTCTGCTGCTTCTGACAGCAGAGGTGGAACAGGGCCATTGCGGCTAATAGCAGCAGAACCCGAAACGTGCACCAAAAAAAAGCTAGCTAGCTGGTGGAGCCTCTGTTCAAGAAATAGTCCTTTTATTAGGAACAAAGGAAGCCCCTTAAGCTTGATTCCGGCTGCTTGTCCATCCAGCTCCGTATTATTGGCAAGGAATGGCAGTGGCTTCAGGGCAGCAGCATCCATTTCCAGCCACGGACCAAACCTGACGGCTTCTGTATGCAGAGCATCCATATTCTCCACCGTTGAGCGCCATGTCCCTTCTCTCTGTTCGTTTCCTTGAGAGGTTCCACGTTCGTGCCTGTAGCCCACCGTTCCTGTGCCCTTGGCTCAGTTGGGCTTGGGAGGCAGGTGTGAGTTGTAGGCGGCCAAGGCTTTCCAGCAGGAGAAGGGGGGCAGGCTCGATGAATCTGCCTTCAGCAGCCAGCTGTTCTCAGCCTGCAGCTGCGAGTTGCAGCTCTGAAGGCTCTGGTTGACCAGCAGCAGCCTGTCCCGTTCCTGCAAAGGAGAGCGAGATGCCGCCAGCTTAACGTGGGGGTTGCCTGTTCCCTCCGCAACTTTGGTCCTGTCCAGACCAAAGTCATAAGTAGCTCCCCATTATTCTTCCACAGAAGCCCCAGATGTGGAATGCTGCCCTCCCGAAAATACTCACCTTTTCCACCTCCTTCAGCTCTTCCAGAAGCTGCTTTAGGCTCTTGCTGTGTCCCCGTGGCTCCTGTGGACTGTCCGCATCTGTCTGGGTGCTGGCGTGCTTCACCTGCCGCCTGCCCGCTGGGCTCGAGAGCGCCAGGTTGGGGCTTTTGCTGTGCTCTCGTCTCGGTGGGAAGAGGAAAGCTTCCTCCTCCGAGCCTGGAATAAGGGAAGTGTGGTTAGAAACGTGGCCGATCGTATCTAGAGATTTGTTCCTGCAAGCAGTGTGGTGGTGTAGTTCTTAGAAATGAAAAGCGTAATGCTGGTGGTCAACAAAAAGAGGTTTAAAGACTCTCTGAAGGCAAATCTTTAAAAATGTAGTATAAACACCGACAACTGGCCTGCGAGGGCTCCAGTTGGAGAACAGCCTTTACCAAAGGCGTCGTGGGCTTTGAAGACACTCGAACTCAGGATGCAAGGGAGAAATGTGCTAAGAGGAAGGCACGCTTGGCAAATCCACACCGTGATCAACTCCCACCCGGAAACCAATGTCCCCACTGTGGAAGGACGTGTGGATCCAGAATTGGCCTCCACAGTCACTTACAGACTCACTGTTAAGACCGTGTTTATGGAAGACAATCTTGCTCGGCTACAACCGATCGCCAAAGAAAAAAAGGTGTATTTCTGGAGTGCTGGGCTAGGACCTGAGAGACCTGGGTTCAAATCCCCACGCAGCCGTGAAATGCACAAGATGACATTTATGACTTTCTCATGCTAGTTTTGAACTGGTGCCCCCAAACCACAGTTTACGGTGTTGAGTGGAATTTGCTCTGCGTTCCTACTCTTCTATAGAAGCTGTACCACGGGTCGCAAGGCTGGGAAGTGAATAGCCGCCTTGCCGGACTTCCGGCGGCGACGCCATTGATGGTGGTCGTGGCTGCTTCGCTTGCGAAGCAGCCAGTACGTCCCGGGGGTTAGGAGCCCTGTACCCGCATATCGGGGCTCTGGTTGGGGTGTGGGAAGAGCGTCCCACACCCTGGGCTCCCCGGCTGTGCCCATTGTGGCTCCGAACCCTTCCCCCGCTCCCCCTGTAAAGGGGGAGTGGGGGTGAAGGGACGACGGAGCTGGGCTATAGGGGACATGCCCCAACCGGGATGTAAATGCGGCGACAAAGCCTTTGATGAGCGTCTAAGTTCTACCTGTCTTTGATGAGCTGATAAGAACCCAGTGACTGTGAGTAATTGAATGGCTCTTTGTTTTCTTGGAATGACCTGGGGCAAAGGAGAAAGGCAGCCCGCCTCTTTCCCTTCGGAGAGGAAAGAAATTAACTCTTTAAGTGACTGCTGCTACTACAATCGATAGAAGGCACTGGGAATTTTAAAACTGAGACTGCAGAGATTCCCCTTAGGGGGTTAATTGGTGATAAAATATCTCCTTTTGAAGTTTTGGGCTTTGTGCCTCGGCTTCGGAAAAAATGGCGACCGGGACTGACGCAGGAAAAAATTGAAACAAAGGGAGGAAGAGACAGGAATTGAAACGTGATACCCACTCTCCCTCTGAGAATGCTGAACTTTGTGATTGCATTATCGCTGAACTCTGATTTACAAGATGAAGGAAAACTTGCTCTCTTGGGGCTGGAACTGATAAATCGTAAACTACAAGCTTTGTGTGGAATTATAAGTGAAAAGAATTTATTTTCCACAGAGGAGGCTTGGAAAGGGTTTGACGGAATGGAATCATGCCTGTGCAAAGGGCTGGAAGGGGTGATTGGAAAATTTACTGAAGAGCTTGTGCAACTCCGGAAACAGGAACCGATTTCTGGGGGTGGCAGCCCCAGGTCGGGGAAATTTATAATATCCAGACGTCAAGGTGGCAGCTTGATGTTGAGGGACATTGAATTAAGATTTTTACAAGAACAAGAATGGCAAGAAGGAACGGAGAAGCACAGAAGGAGAAGGTTGAACACCCTGGAGCCCGATGCAATGCCTGTTGCGAGTGCAGCCTGGATCTGTGGACGTTTGGAGGAAGATCTTTGGAGAGTCAGTTCCAGTGCAGGACAGAAAAAGATAATGGACAGAAGGGGAGTGGGTTGAAGTACTAAATTTATAACTAAAATGGTCTGTCATGGTATCCGAAATCGGCGCGCGAAGTCTGTTAAGTAAAAGTTTATTTTTAAGTAAGAAAGGAGATATTGAACTTTAAGTTAAAAGCAGCATGTTAATGGATAGAAGAAATAAGTTTAGTTATAAGAATATTTGATTATGACTGAAGTTAAAATGGTAAAATTAAGATATTTGTGTTATTTTTGAGCAAAACTAATTTTTTTTTTTTAAAGTGAAGTTGTTAAGGAATCAAGTATATTGTTTTAAAACCGAAGGTGAAAAGGCGGGGGAAGTCAAACGTCAAGATTCGAAAGTAGAAATTTTTTTTTGTAAGGAATATTGTTAAGAAGAAAAATCCTGACATTATGTGTATTTGTTTTTGTTTTTATATTTGTTGGTGTGGGGTCGGGTTTGTGTTTCTGTTTTTTTTTGTATGGAAAAGTTAATAAATTCTGGTAAAAAAAAAAAGAATAGCCGCCTTGCCACTGTGCGCTGCTGGAGCGGGTCCCGTTGGTCAGCCCGCACCAGGACCCCCAGTCTGTGCACCCCCTTACCAGAGCTACGGTGATAGGTGATGGCCGGCGTGGCAGTCCGAGACAGGGTGCTCTCAGAGTTGCAGGAATGGAAGCGCCGCTGGCACTCCACCTCCACTTGGTCCTTACACTGCTTGTGACAGATCATCCCACAGTCTGCAGGGGAAGAGAGAGAGACCACCATCAGCGATGGGAATGTTAATAGGATCCCCTCCTCTCCTTTAGTGCCCACCAGGGGGCGTGCTTACCCCGACATCTGTATCCTTGCTTGGAGACTCCCCAGAGCTAGAAGAGAAGAACAAAACAACAACAACAGAGGTGTTATGTTGAACTAGACACCACTTCTTTGCAAAGACTGACTAATCCCCTGCCCTAAATTTCAAAGGCAGCATAGGTGGATGAGAGGTGGGGGACTTGCTTCTAACCTGTGCCAAGGGCCACAGTTTTATTGCCCACTTCAAAAGTGGTGGCAGAGTTCTAGGATTTTCAATTTTTGGGTTTTGAAACGTAGCAAGCTTCTAGACCTCATGGCTGCAGGAGAGAGGCTGCAAAACAAGCTGGTTCTTCTGCAGCAGCCTTCTCCGACTTGGCATAGTCAAGAGCTAGTGTTGGGTAGCACTAAGCCTGGGGTTCAAATCCACACTTGGCCATGAAGCCCCCTGAGTGACCTTGGAGGCCAGTCACAGCCTCTCAGCCTAACATACCTCGCAGGGTTGTTGTGGGGATTAAACGAGGAGGAGGGGGAGAACCATGCATGGTGCTTTGAGCTCCTTGGAGAGAAAGGTGCGATAAATGAATAAAAATAGTCCAAAATATCTGGAAGGCTAGTTCTGAAGGGAGCTTATCTACAATCTCTCCTACTTTTCTAGCCCTTTCATCTTCCATCCCATCGTTTGCAGATTCTCCAGTTTGGCAGCTCAGCTCAGCAGCTACTATTTCTGCCAGTAATAGGGACTGTTTGGGTGGCTGGTGGGTTTTCTTTTTTTTGAGGTGACGTGTATTGGTGCTGCCACCACCAGGGGCACAGACCTGGGGCAGGGCCTTTTCAGTGGTGCCCCCCTCCAAAGTTGTGGAATGCCTTCCCTAGCGAGTTATGCCTGCTTCCACCGTCATTAACTTGCAGGAGAAATTTGATTACATGGCATTTGGTGGCCGAAGGATACTGAATCCCGAGATCCTTGGGTGGAGGAATGTTCTCAGCCGTTGACTGCTTTTAGACTGCTTTTGGTGGCAGCTGCTGTTAGATGTTTTTAATTGCAATTGGCTTTAGAAAACCTTGACCGAAGGTTTTTGGATTTTTTGCTTTTAGCGTGTCTGCTGCCCTGGGCTACGTGGGGGAAGGAAGGGTGGGGGTATAAATCCATTTTAAATAAATTAAGCTCACAAAGCCATTGCAGCTGTCACAAAAGGTGGGCTTCTTAAAGGTGGCCTCTTGGAAGTTGTGCAGGAACCCGAGGCCCAGTTTGGAGAAGATGGCACAGGCCCGCATTAAATACTCGGACAGCTCTTCCCGGCTCCAGGCGCCTTCCCTGCAGTTGAGGAGGAGAGAAAAACAGACATACAGTGTGAGGCTTCGGCCTTCCTCGTTTGGGTCATCAGCGCCTAGTGAATTCCTGCCCCACCTGACACTTAAATAAACCTTAAATTGGGGGTATATATTCTGATGGGGCACTTTTTGCCAGTTCACACACCCCTGAGCCTCAGCTGCCCTTTACCAGGGACTGAGCCTTTAACGTGGCAGCCCTTGCCCTGTGGAACTCCTTGCCAATTGAAGTCACCCTTGCTCACTTTCAGATGCCTCCTGGAAATTCTATTGTTCAGACCAGGCCTTTTGAACCCGAGTTTCTCTGTCAACCAGAGAGGATGGGCCTGGCATTCCTACTGCTTCTATTACAGTGGTTGCGTTTCTAAGTTGCCAATCACCGTGTGATATTTTCTACAAGCGTGTCGTTTACAAATGTTTTTTTTAAAATCATTTTTATTTGGTTTTACAAGTACCAATTTCTGACAATCCAAATATATATCCATATATAAAGATTTCTCTGAATCTCGAGACTTCCCCCCACCCCCCTCCGCGGGTCCTATTGTGAACATTTACAACTGCATATTATTTCATAATCTGTATTTTATATTCATCCATATTTTCCATAGTCTTTGTTACATTACAAGTGAAATTAGAATCCTGCTAATGTTTTCATCTGTTTGCAGTGGTCTCTTAAATAAATTAGTATTTTTTTCTCATTCTTGTTTAAAGTTTCAAATGTTTAAAATGGGATTCCATAGAGGGGTTGGGGGGGGGTTTGTGAGATTCAGAGAAGTCTCTGTATATGGATGTGTATTTGGTTTTTTTATAACTTTGTATTGGTAAAATCAAATAAAAATGATTTCAAAAAAATAAATAAAGCTTTTGTCTTCTTGGTTCCTGAGCTTTCCAGTCAGCATAGTCCATCAATTTAGCTTGCCATTCCTCTCTGGTAGTGACTCCCTCTTCTTTCCAGTGTGGTGTAGTGGTTAAGAGCAATGGACTTGTAATCTGGTGAACCGGGTTCGTGTCTCCACTCCTCCACATGCAGCTGCTGGGTGACCTTGGGCTAGTCACACTTCTCTGAAGTCTCTCAGCCCCACTCACCTCACAGAGTGTTTGTTGTGGGGAGGAAGGGAAAGGAGAATGTTAGCCGCTTTGAGACTCCTTTGGGTAGTGATAAAGCGGGATATCAAATCCAAACTCTTCTTCTTCCATCTCTGGGCTAACAGCATTTGGGCAGCTGTTGTCACATACAGGTGAAACTCGAAAAATTAGAATATCGTGGAAAGGTTCGTTTCTTTCAGTAATTCAACTTAAAAGGTGAAACTAATATATGAGATAGACTCATGACATGCAAAGCGAGATATGTCAAGCCTTTATTTGTTATAATTGTGATGATTATGGCGTACAGCTGATGAGAACCCCAAATTAACAATCTCAACTTTGGGGTTTTCATCAGCTGTACGCCATAATCATCACAATTATAACAAACAAAGGCTTGACATATCTCGCTTTGCATGTCATGAGTCTATCTCATATATTAAACTCCAGTAGCTAATGAAAACAATTGCTTACATAAATGGACTTTTCCACGATATTCTAATTTTTCAAGTTTCACCTGTGCAAAAAGAGTCTTCTCCTCCTGAAACCCTGTTCACTTACCGCTCTCTTTCCAGCCCATAGAAGGAGAAGGGGAAACTCGTGGAGATGATCTCGAAATCCTCCTCAGAGATGTAACCCCGTTGCTCAGGATCGTAATTCTTGAACACAGTCTGTTGGGGGAAGGAGTCTGTCAGAACTCACTGGAAGATGAGAAGGCAGTGAACGTGGCACTGCCCTCTAAACATACACCTACTGTATATTTAACACCTCTTCCCAAGGGACGAGATGACAGGTCCCTGCCCCGAGGGGGTTGAAATCCAGATACCGACACAAGGGAGACAAGGCAGCAAGTGGAGGTGGGGGGGAGGCTGGGGTAAGCAAGAAGAAAGAGCGATTATAGAAGTTGAACATACTTCGCTCCCAGCTGCACTATGCTTTCAATGCACTATCATGCCACTTTAAATAGTCATGGCGTCCTCCAGAGGATCCTGGGAACTGTAGTTTGTTCAGGCTGTTGAGAGCCGTTAGGGAACCCCTGTTCTCCCCTCAGAAAAACAATAATTCCCAGAGTTTCTCAGGAACAGGGGGTTGTTAGACCTCTCTAGGAATCATCGCTCTTCTGTCATTGCTATTGGCATCCGTCTGTCTCGGGGAGACAATGGAGGAATGCACCTTTGGGGGTGGAGTCAAACTGTTGGAAAGTTGCAGCACCAGCTGCAGACAGTGATAAAGGAGAGACATGTTTTGTTGCAGCCGGGGCAGAGAAAGACGTCCAGTTGTGCTGTTGCTTATGCACCATGGCGTTTCTTCTCTCTCCCCTACTCCCAGTGGTCCTTCCTCCTCCGGTCACCGCTACGGACGCACAACCTGTCTGTCTCCAGGCACGGTAGTTGTTACAGTCATGGCGGCCACCTTTGTTGTTGTAGAGCAGGGACGTCCCAACTCCCTATAGACTGCAATCTACTCATAGTATTTAAAAAAAAACCTGGCCGTGATCTACCCATTGTCGTTGGATGGATCAAAGTTGTTGAGCTCTTTTTTAGGAAGGAAATGAATGAAGGAAACTGAATATATGAATGAATGGAACGGAATGAGCATTGCGAGATACACAGAACCTAATAAAAACTCAATTATATAAAACACAGTTGAGGGTCCTGAATCCGCAGTCTGATAGTGGAACTTAATCTGATGGTCCACTCTTTTGGCTAGGAAGCAAAAGTTGCTGAGCTTTTCTGGGAAAGGCAAACTTGTTGAGCTTTTCTTAGGAAACCAAAGTTGTTGAGCTGTTTGGGGGGGGAGGGGGTCCCTGAGGGACCAGAGATCTACCAGGAACACCCCGTGATCTACCAGTAGATTGTGATCTACCTGTTGAAGAAGAGTTTTGATTTGATATCCCCGCTTTATCACTACCCGAAGGAGTCTCAAAGTGGCTAACATTCTCCTTTCCCTTCCTCCCCCACAACAAACACTCTGTGAGGTGAGTGGGGCTGAGAGACTTCAGAGAAGTGTGACTAGCCCAAGGTCACCCAGCAAGCTGCATGTGGAGGAGCAGAGATGTGAACCCAGTTCACCAGATTACGAGTCTACCGCTCTTAACCACTACACCACACTGTTGGACGTGCCTGCTGTAGAGGGTCACAACGCTGGAGTCGCACATGTCCTGTTTCCTGCACCAAACTACACTTTGCTAATGTGAACGTCACCCTCATTCTAGTTTTTCATCCTATCTTCTTCCTGCCAGTGTGGTGTAGTGGTTAAGAGCGGTAGACTCTTAATTTGGTGAACCGGGTTCGCTTCTCCACTCCTCCACCTGCAGCTGCTGGGTGACCTTGGGCTAGTCACACTTCTCTCTGAAGTCTCTCAGCCCCACTCACCTCACAGAGTGTTTGTTGTGGGGGAGGAAGGGAAAGGAGAATGTTAGCTGCTTTGAGACTCCTTTGGGTTGTGATAAAGCGGGGTATCAAATCCATACTCTGCTGCTGCTGCTGCTGAGTTCTGCAAGGGCAGCACTGAAACTTAAGGAAGCTGGGAGGCAGTGCTTTACAACCTGGACTGGTTGTAAGGAAGAAGTCAGGTGTGCCAGCGGGGTGGGGTGCTGAGAGGGCAGCAGAGCTGGCTATGAAAGCAGAATGAGCTTGGTGGTACAACCTATCAACCAGCCCCTCCACTGCCTGGCACAGGGCAGCGTTGAGCAGTCCACAATTATGTAATAGTGGAAAAGGGGCTTTGGACAGAAATCTTAAGACATTATCAGCCTCTTAACGTGTTCATCTGTCAACTGGGGGAGCGCAGGGTGTCTCTCCCCCCCTCCTCCTCCCCACCAAGGCATGCACAGCCTGTTTCAGCAGCAAACTTTTATTTGCAGAAAAGGAAGTGGTTGGAGTGGCCGGATTTGAGCCTCTTCCTTTACTCTGCGTGGAAGGGGGTGGAGTAAAGCGGGAACAGGCACCCCTGAGGGGGCCCTCCTGCACCCATCGAGGTCGCAGAGCAGCAAAACACGACTCCAGATCACAACAGCAGCCACCCAAAGTGCCACAAAGGACAAAACAGACAGAGGTGGTGGTAGGCAGGCAGCTTAATTTCAACCCAACACTGGCCGACAACACGGCGCAGAAGAAATCGACAATCGTGGGGCAGGAACTGAAAATGTTGAGAATGTCAGTGCTCGGCACAAACACACGCAATGCAATCTCGGAATTGTTCGGTGACAAATGCACCCGTGAAATGCATGTAGATAACTCTGCAATACCCTCTCTCTCCAATTAGGTCACCCAAACCGTTCCTGCTGTAATCAAGCTAAGCAAGCCAAGAAGTCAACAAACTTGACCCAGTACCGCAGAGCTAGAGCGGATAGCTGTGGCAATGTCTCTCTCTCTCACACACACACACCCAGCCTGGAACTCCCATAGAAATATAATGTGCAGGTCAAACTGCAGCACCTTGGAGCACAACACAGCCTGCAAAATGCAACATGCCCCTTTAAAAAGCACACACCATCTGCCTTATTTGCAATTTCGATTTGCTATTTATGGCCAGTCAACATCCTTCTAAGCAACTTTTTGACCCACACTCATGGGCAGAACGGGTTGAGTCTGTGGCCGCATCCACATCGTACATTTATTGCACTTCTGAGGCACATTAACAGCACATGGCTTTCTCCAAGGATTTCTGGGAACTGCAGTTTGTTACAGGTTATAGCAGGGATAGGCAAACTCGGCCCTCCAGGTGTTTTTCGCCTACAACTCCCATGATCCCGAGCTAACAGGACCAGTGGTCAGGGATGATGGGAATTGTAGTCCTAAAACATCTGGAGGGCCGGGTTTGCCTATGCCTAGGTTACAGGAACTATAGCTCTGTGAGGGGGGGAACTACAGTTCCCAGGAATCTTTGAGGCAGGGAAATATGTTTTAAAATATGCATTGGATGTGCTTTTTTAATTTCATGGGGCACAGCTGTCCTGAGAAAGGACACTGGCTGAAAGGAAAGCGTTCAGGTCCGTTTGGTTGCCTAATATTTTTATTAGTTTTCACAGATTAAAAAATCAGTCTTTTCACAGAAAAAAACTTAACATATTAAATCTATACTGAATCACCAAAAATTCCAAAAAATGGGATAGCTTAGATCCCGAGGACTTCCCTCTATTCCCACTCCTGGTTTCTTTACAATATTTTATTTGGTACGTATGTCCACGTTACTTCTTAACTCTTAACTTCCCTTTTATACTTTCTTCATAAAATTACAAGTGTTCCCTGAAATCCTGCCAACGTATAGACTTATGTACACTGCTTTTATAAACATGCAATAAACACTCCTAATTTCTTTTTAAATTTGTTACCTTCTTAATTTCTAAGGTTTCCAATTCGTTTGTCATTTTGGCATAGTCCGTTAGCTCGTACAGCGGTACCTCGCGGTTTAAGAACAGTCCTGTTTACAATAGATTCGGTTTACGAACTCCGCGAAACCGAAAGTAGTGTTTGCGAACTTCACCTTGGTCTACAAATGGAAACCGAACGGTGGAAGGGCACCAGCGGCGGGAGACCTCATTAGGGAAAGCGCGCCTCGGTTTAGGAACTGATTTGGCTTAAGAACCAACTTCCGGAACGGATTAAGTTAGTAAACCGAGGAACCACTGTATTTCCAATCTTCTTTGGCGGGAGCATTGGAAAAAGAAGCAGCTCCCGCAGTTTTACTGCCATTTAAAGCCAGAAGCGGAAATGGGCGCCTGTTTTGGCCCTGCAATTGGATTGTTTTTACCTCAATCATTTGCTGGACGTGCCTCTTGACGGTGATCCGGTCAGGCTTGGGAGTCACCCCCGGTGCCCACTCCACGACCACGGGGGGCTTGAACTGTGTAGGAGGCTGTGAAGAGAGAGGGGGGCAAACGAAGTGTGAGAGATGGGACTCCCCAAAAGCCGCTTGGCTCCCTGCTCCATCTCTGCCCTCTTACCAGTGATTTGGGGCCTCTTGGCTCACGGGAGTACGAGAGAGCGTAGATCTCCTCATCCGTGTAGTAGAGGTCCAGGGAGAGCTGGGAGAGGAGAGGAAAGTGATAAAAGGGAATGGCCCCATTAAGTCACACCCATCAGTGGCAGGGAACGGCTGCCCACCAGAAACGTCTGCAACCAAGATTCCCAAGTCAAGCATTCAATCTGTAGGGCTCATCCTCGCTGTGTCGCTTCTTGTGGATAGCCAGCTTCCTGTACCCTCCACTCACTGCTACACACTCATTCTCCAGTGTCTGTACGAGGTCGTCCGAAGAATCGCCACACCACCCGTTCTGGCACAACACTCCATTACGTCCACATGCACAACTGTTTAGGGTCGCCATGTTTCAAAACGTGAAAACCCGGACACAAAAGTTGTTGAGCTTTTTCTTTGGCCGAGTCGCTGAGCTTCTTTAAGGAAATTCGCAAGCGAAACAACACTTCCGATATGGGCATTTTAAAGCGACAAATGTGCCCGGACGCCGTTTTTGACAGGCGGATCTCGGCTATGCCTGGGAAATTCCAGACGTATGACAGCCCTACAACTGCTCCTTGTAGGGCAGTTCCCAAATAAACTATTATCTCATCTGGGCCCAGGCAACTGGCTAGTTCATCCCTGTTGTCTTTCCAGCGCCGATTGAAATGTCATTTTGTATATTGTCATTTGTAATTTAACGCTGTGACCTGCCCTGAGATCTATGAATGAAGGGCGGTATAACAACAACAACAACAACAGTAACAATTAGTAATATTTAAGCCCTCCCTCTTCCAACAAGCCTTTTAAAATAGGTATCTTTCCCGGTCTGCATCCATTTTGGATGCTTTCACTGATCCATCGCTTGCTGGCCAGGTCTCCCTCGGAAGGAAGGGCAGAACATAAAATGTAAACAATTTAAGGTGCCAAACCCCCCCTCTCCTGCCCTGCTCCCTGGTCCGGTTGCTAAGCAGCACAGAAGTCGGTGGTTGCTAGGCGACGCATTGCATGTGGAGCCAGAGGAGGCTACGCGAGGGCAGCTTGTTTACTAGGCCGCAGAGAGGCCTGCTGCTAGGCCCCACAGCTGCAACCGGCGTGGCTCAATTTCCCCACAATCATGGCTGCTAGGCAACCCAGAGGTTGTGGTTACTGAGTCACACGTGAACGTACTCCGAGGGCCACGCACGGCACTGCACAGCACCGGTGGCAGGGAGGCCGCTAGGCAACCGCGCCGTTTCCTGCCTCCGGCTGCGGTTGCTAGGCGATGGTTGCCGTCATGGCGTTCTGCCTTCTCGTCCTAACCAGAGCTGTCAACTTCCCCTTTTTTGCGGGAAATTCCCTTATTCCAGCGCCGTTTCCCACTGCAAAAAAAGGGAAGGTTGACAGCTATAGTCCTAACTGATGCAACATGGCGGCCCATTCTACCCCAACGGGATCAAACCCGCAACCTTGGCATTATCCGAACGACGCTCTAACCAATTGAGCTAATGAACACCCCCCCCCCAAAAAAAAGAATATTGGGAGATGTAGTTTAAGGGTGCCAAGCTGTCTATCCTGCCTCACGGAGTTCCCTGGAAATAGGGATTGATTGTGCAACCGCTTTGGGAATTATAGTTCAGGGTGGGGGGAATTAGCAGCGTCTCCTAACAACTCTCGGCACCCTTAAACTACAGCTCCCAGGATTCTCTAAGGGAAGCCATGACTGTTAAAGAGGTACAAGAGTTGCTTTAAATGCATAGGGTGGATACAACCCGATCCATTCAAGTCGGTGGCTGCATTAGCTATGGCGGGGGCATTTTTCCCCATCTTAGGGGTGGCTACACAAGCATCCCTGGATGTCTGGCACACATGTACATATGTGCCCAACACGACAGTTTCTATTTCCTCCTCCTCACAACTTAGGTTATCCGTTTCTTACCGTGAGTAGGTGCACCAGATCTTTGTTGGCTTCGAGCGGAGGGCTGGCTTGTTGCAGAAGCCGTAGTTCCCTCGCCGGCTCGTACAAACTCTGCAGCTTGCTTAAGTTGAGCCGCCCGCCATCCACGTGGTTGGGCATGGCCTCGTGCAAAGTCACCAGGTCCTTGAGGTGGACGCCGACGATGGGGATCTTGAAGCCATCGCAATCGGCATAAATCCGCCGGTACGTTCTGTAGTTGCCACACGAGGAGAGCAACTCCGTCATCTCGGACAGCGTCTGAGGACAAGAAGGAAGCAAGGTCTAAGAGGATGTTGTGGTCAGAGGGTAAGGGCAGGGTCAGCCCAAAAGGGTTTTCCACCCGAGGCGGATGGCAAAATGGTGCCTTTGCCATTCGGTGTACAATAACGAACCAGACCGGCAGGTGAATCTTACTTCAACACTGGCAGTGTGTCTGCCACCACACCTGAGGTCAACCAGCTATCTTAGCAGGCGCAGGGCAGATCTCATGGCACACACCTCTGTCTGCTCTCTCCGTGCCAGCTCTACCATTGGGCAGCCACGCCAGGCAGAAGATTTCGGGTAACACGAAAGGAAAGCAAATACACCACAACCACGCCATACCTTTAAAGAGCTATGATACCGCTTTACCTTCACGTGGCTTCACCCTAAAGAGTCCTGGGAGCAACTCTCAGCACCCTAAACAAACTACAGTTCCCAGGACTCTTTGTGGAGAAGCTGTGACTGTTAAAAGTGGTTTCAGGGTGCTTTAAGTGTTTGGTGTGAACATTTTTCAATTATCTAGTGGACGTTTAGTTTGCAATTATAGGAATAGGAATAATTTATTATTGGCCAAGTACTTTTTCCAACATACTTGGAATTTGTGACACTGTTCCTCTCACAATACAAAGAAGCAAAGAAACCCCACCCATAATTTACCTCCCCTTCAGCTATACAACTACGAATTTAACAATTTAATGGCACAAGGGAAAAAACTATTCTTGTGCCTGGCCGATTTTGTATATGAAGTCCTGTAGCGACGTCCAGATGGAAGTAAATCAAGCAGATGATGACCGGGATGTAAAGGATCTGCTACAATTCTCTCTGCTCTCTTCCTAACTCGGGTAGCATAAATTGAAATTTATTTTATTATTTTATTTCACTGTCAGAGAAGGGAAGAAGTGTTTTCTTAATTTCCTGCCACGTGAGACAAAATGACTGGGCTCGGTGGGGGGGATAATGCATCATTCGCTGCTTCGCCTCAGGCTGCAAAACACCCCGGGCCAGTGCTGCACTCTTCTTCCCTTGTGTTGCCAGAGGTGGACATTTTTCTCTGCTGAGAGAACTGCTCCCATTTCCTACACAAAGCCTCCTGCCTCTTCTGGTAGATTTTGAAAGTGCCATTCTGGCTGCCGAAACGGAGGGCTTCAGGCAGTTCCACACTTGGAAGGAAACAGCTCCTGACTCCCTCTCCTCTCTGGCATACCTCCCCACCCCTGTCCCCAAAGCTAAACTATTCTCTCTCTCCCCCCAGCAAAGTTCCTACCTTAGTGATCTCAGAAGGCAAGAGCACGTGGGTATCCCTGAGGCGGGCAATGGCGCTGTGGCAGAGCCCCCCCACAATGGCCATGAGGGTGCTGAAGTTCTGCAGTTGTCTTAACTTCTGCAAGTAGCGGAGGAAAAAACAGAGGGGTGAGAGGAGGTGCAGGAAGAATCACCAGCATGTCATGGGGGCCATCTTTTAAAAATACAAACACACATTTCCTCCCACCACCACCACCTTAATTTGTCAGGATTTAAAACTCTCCCACTAAGCCACGCTGGATCACTTGGTGCGATGATCGCAGAGGGAGGCTATACTCTGAACATGCTCAGAGGAACTCTCTCCTCTAGCCAGCAAGTACATGGGTAGAGGTGGTCCCTTCCGATGCACTGCATAAGGAACGTGAGCTCTGCGCAGGGTTTTGCATCCCTTCAGCTCCCCTTTCTGCTGCCACCCCCCTTCTTCCAGCAAAGCAGGCCGCGAACTTGCTTACCAGAGTCACACGAATGAATTTGGTGAATACTTCCGCCCGCTGCTGGGGCGTGGGTCGGTTGAGGACCATGACCTGCACCCACTGGGAGATGCTGTTGCACAAGGCAATGGCACGCTCCAGGGCTGGACTGCCCCGCACTGACCCCCGCAGCACGTAATTCTGGAAATCCAAGTACTGCCCAACACATAACAGGGAGAAAAGTTTAAAAAAAAAGTCTTACTAGGTCAGAAGAAAAATTGTCTATCTAAATTAGGAATAGCCAAATCTGTTCTGTCCCCCGATTTTCCAGTCTTTGGTTCTCTGCATTTTCACATCCGTTTGACATTTTAAAAAAAATGCTGAAAACTCGCTAGCATTTTAGTGTGGAGATCTAATGTGCAAATGTTTGCATGCAATAGCGCCTAATGTGTGCATTTTTCCAAAGTGATTTTCCTAAAATAATTCATTCTTTCAGAGCATTTTTAGGGACGCTTGACCCTAAATGGAGTCTGTGCATTGTTGTACACGTTACTTGACTGCAGAACTGCACTGCAAAATTCAGAGAAGAACGAAATGCAAAAGGAAGGGACTCCCCATAGGTCATCTAGTCCGACCTCTTGCAATGCAGGAATCTCCCCCAAAGCATCCAGGGCAGGTAGCCATCCAGCCTCCAAGGAAGGAGAGTCCATCACCTCCCGAGGGAATCCGTTCCACTTTCAGACCACTCTTACTGCCAGAAAGTTCTTCCTTTAAATGAGAACTCAGGCAAATTCTCCCCATCTCTCATCTAAATGCAGGGATCCCTTTTCATCAGTGGCCCATTGGGGAATTTGGCAAAAAGGGGTGCAAAAGGGATGGCCGCACCACCCTGTGAGATAGACCGTCTCAGAGGCTTCTGCGAATCTGTCTAATAAGCCATCGCTACATCTTGCGGGTAGCAAATTCTGTTAGCTAATGATACACGATGTACTTCCTTTGGTTTTCCCCGGTAAGCGAAATCAAGTGTGGGAAGGAGATGTCTTCTGAGAAGCACGTTGTTAGCGATCTGTCACAGGGCAGACCCTCTTAGGGGTTTCAAGGGGGACTTACTAGCTCCTGCAGCTTCTCTTCCTAACGCACTTGGGTTGGTACTGCTCTGTACGAGACCCTTGACCAGACAGCTTTCCTAACTGCAGGTACCTGAGAGCTATACCCTCAAGTCCCAACTGGTTAGCTCTAGAGAGGACCACAATTCCCTCCTTAAAGATATGCAAGATCAATGAGATCCATCTGGGGAAATTATATTTGTGGTATTATTATTATTATTATTATTATTATTATTATTATTATTTATTATTATTTCCATCTGACTGGATTGCCCCAGCCACTCTGGGCGGCTGCCAACAAAATATAAAACCACAGCAAAACATCAAACATTAAAAACTTCCCTGCCTTCTAAAAGTCAGATAGTTGTTTATCTCTTTGACATCTGATGGGAGGGCGTTCCACAGGGCGGGCGCCACCACCGAGAAGGCCCTCTGCCTGGTTCCCTGTAACCTCACTTCTCGCAGGGAGGGAACCGCCAGAAGGCCCTCAAAGCCGGCTGGACGACGGGGGTGGAGATGCTCCTTCAGGTATACAGGGCCGAGGCCGCTTAGGGCTTTAAAGGTCAACACCAACACTTTAAAATTGTGCTCGGAAACATGCTGGAAACCAATGTAGATCTTTTACACAAGCAGGACCTAAGCACAACAGCTCTCTCCCCATTTGCGATTCCCAGCAACTGGTAATTCAGAGAGATGCCTGCCTTAACAGTTGAGGTTGACCATAGCCATCAAGGGAAGACACCTGGTGTCATGGAAGAAGTACCTGCTTCCTTTGCAGGATAGGACCTGAACTTCTAAATGGCACCAGGAGACCACCTGGTTCTGCAACTGCAACCTTAAAATAACTGTTTAAGAAAATGCTTTAGAATGCTTTTTAAAATGTGTGTGGGGGGGGGTTCCCCATGCTAGGGATATGTTTGCCACCCTGGGTTCCATTTGCGAGGAGGGATGGGGGCAGAAATGGAACAAATATGTCATTATTTTATCTTCCCCCAGACCAGTGGTGGAATTCAACCCCAAACACACAAAGAGGTAGAAAGATTAAAGTAAGGCACGCCCCAGCTTCTAGTCTGATAGGGAAATCTCGCACAATCTCTTGCTGGAGATCTCTACGTGTCTGTCTGCATGTGAGCAAAGCACAGCCCATCAGGAGTTCAGTGCCTTTGCGGACAAGCCTGGGACAGAGGGGAGTGACAGGGACGGCCATTTCAAGAGGTTTGACTTCGCTGCAACCGGAGATGTGCAATTTGGTGTGGGATCTCTGTCGCAGAAACCCCCCCAAAAAGCCACTAACAGAAAGATGAACAAGCAAGGATGGCTGGAGGAAGACAACTTCACTGAAACATCCCCTGTATCATTTTTTAAATTTCTGTTTTAACTGCCCTGGCTGCCTGCAATTGCCAATATAAAGACAGCCGTACAGCCACATTCACACGTTGCATTTTAGGCACCGTGATCTCACTTTAAAGAGGCATGGCTTCTGCCAAAGTATTCTGGGAGCTGTAGTTTCTTAAGGGCGCTTAACACATGGTGATCTGCACTGATCGTTGTAATGCATCCCTAATTGCCCCGAGGGCCTTCTGGCAGTTCCCTCCCTGCGAGAAGTGAAAGTGTTTCGTCTTAGAAGGAGGTGTGGCTGTGTGACTGTCTTGAAGGGGGACCCTGCACTTCTGCATCTGCAGAACTGGTCCCAGGGTTCGGGGGGGGGGGGCGATTGGAGTCGCAGTCCATAATATCTGAAGGTCAGCTGCTTGGGGGAAGGCTAAGGCTCTTTTTAAAGGTCTATGCAGCTGCCTGTCAGGCTTCAGGGAATCTGATCCCTCCCCCGGTGGCAGCCAGTAAGCAGATAAACAAGAGGAGTTCTTACTAAGTAATTTATTCCATAGATCACAGAGAGAGACAAAGGAAGGCAGCCTCCCTAAAATAACGGCATTGCTCCAAATAAAGTCCAACCCCCTCCGTCTCTCCTATTGTACGTCACCCTTGCGCCGGCTAATCTGAGCTTTCTGCCTCTGAGCTTTCTGTTCTCCTACTCTCAATGCCCACCTGGTCCTGCCGGGGGCGGGGGTCAGGAATGCTTTCCAAAGACACCAAGTCTGTCAGCTGTCCCTCCCCCGGTGGTTCTTCTTCCTGCAGTTCCTCTCCCAATATTTCTCAGCTTCTCCCTCTGCAGCCTCTGAACTATGACCTTCTGCAAACCACTGTTCTAAGTCTATACTGTCGCTTCTGTTCTCGGGAAGGTTCAGAAGAAGTGGGGGGGGCACCATTCCTCCTGAGTCCAGCCCCTGACACGACCCATCTCTGCAACAGTTTCTAATCTTCCACCATTGCAGAACCTGAGTGTCGGCTGATCCCTACCGAGAGGCGGCAAAATGCCTTGAACTCCAGGTAACTGAGGTGGTTGGCCAACTCTCCTGCGTCGAGGTGATCGAAAAGCAGGGACACTTTCCTCTTCTTGCCGCAGCCGGGGCTGCTTTGGCAGCTGAGGGATCGGGTCCACGTCCGGGTCATCCTGGAGAAGGAAGCAAGACCAGAACGCCAATTTAGATGCTGAACACTTTGCATGCTTAGAGGTAGTAACAGTAACAGTCAAGGAAAAGGACCCCTGTACAGTTAAATCTAGCCGAATTAGACTATTGGGTGCAGACCGCTTTCAGGCCGAGGGAGCCGGCGTTTGTCAACAGGCAGCTTTTCCGGGTCATGTGGCCAGCATGACTAAACTGCTTCCAGCACAACGGAACACCGTGACGGAAGCCAGAGCGCACGGAAACGCCATTTACCTTCCCGCCACAGCGGTACCTATTTATCTACTTGCACTGGTGTGCTTTCGAACAGCCAGGTTGGCAGATGCACTTCCATGGCTTTGAGAATCTCTTAAACTCACGTGCCGGAGGTGTTCAGCAGGTGACTGTGTTCCCCCTGGCCTTCTTTCCTCACCACCTCCAAGATCTCCGCAATAGCCTCCTCCAGGTGTGGGTCCAGGTGAAAGGCCTCGGGGTAGTTGAGGAGCCAGTACCTGAAGCCAGAGGAGAGAGGTTCAGTCTGGAGCTACAAGAGACTCGGGGAGACGGGTACCCAGGCAGGATCTGGGGGCCAAGGGGAGGAACGGGGTGGAAATTTATACCGGATGAAGTGGCAGATCCTTAGCTGGCGCTCTTGCTGTTTCTTCTGAGATGCTTCTTGGTATGTAGCAAACCGAGTTAAGGTTTCACCCCTCTCAAATTGGTGGGCAATGGCGCCGGGTGTTATTGGGTCCTGCCTCTAAGCCCGGGATTTCCAGCTGTTTTGGGACTACAATTCCCATCATCCCTATTAGTCCTGCTAGCTAGGGGATGATGGGAGTTGTAGTCCAGCAGAAGCTGGAGACACAAAGTTTGAGCAACCATGCTCTAGCCTGAGATAGAATCTGCTACTCACTGGCCTAGGAAGGGCGGGGCGTAGGGGCGGGGCTCCCCGGGCAGCACGATCCCGGTAGGGTTCCATCTTGGCTGCCCCCACTGTGCTGCGCGCCCCGTCCCCACGCCATGCGCCACGCCCCTGTGGGCAGTGCGTCACACCCCCAGACCACACGCCACGCCCCTGTGGGCGGCATGCCCCGCCCCCAGAACACGCGCCAGCCCCTCGCCCACCTGCTTCCCACCCCCTGTGCCGGAGCATGAATTTCTGCCACTGCTGCTACCTTCTTCCAGAGTTGCTAACCGAAGCCAGTCCGGTTTTGGGGGGACCCTCAAGGGAGGCACCTCTTAAGCTGGCAGAGGTGGAGGGCAAAGAGTAAGAATTCTCTCCTGCTGACCCAGAACTTCTTGGGGTTCTGCAAGAGACTAAGGCAGGCATGGCCAAACTTGGCCCTCCAGATGTTTTGGGACTGCAATTCTCACCATCCCCGACCACTGGTCGTGTTAGCTAGGGATGATGGGAGTTGTAGTCCCAAAACATCTGGAGGGCCAAGTTTGGCCATGCCTGGATGAAGGCTATGGACAAATTACTCTGGAGTTTGATGTGGGGAAACGCATGCGCTGTTGAAGAGTCTCCAAGCCCCTCTCTGGTGTGAACAGCAACATTGAAAGCGACCTGAAATTCAGCGGGGGGGGGGGGGAGACTCCACTGCGTTTTGAGCCGTTAATGGGTGCCAAGATTTATGAAGCGCACACACCATACATTTAAAGCACATTTCTCTCTTCCTCAAGAATCCTGGGAATTGTAGTTTGCCCCTCACAGAGCTATACTTCCCAGCACCCTTTAACAAAGGACAGTTCCCATGATTCTGCTGGGGATGTGCTTTGAATGTGTTTTTAATGTGCATGCAGCCTAAGGAACTTTAACATTCACTGCCTGAATGGAAATAAAAACCTTGCCGGGGGGGGGGGGGGAGTCAGGCTTCTCAGAACAGCATTAAACCCCAGTTCTGGATTGCAGCACAGTTGGGCTAGAATGCGACAGCTAGACTGGTGACTAGGAGCGGCCGCCGAGACCATAAAACACCGGTCCTGAAAGACCTACATTGGCTCCCAGTACGTTTCCGAGCACAATTCAAAGTGTTGGTGCTGACCTTTAAAGCCCTAAACGGCCTCAGGCCCAGTATACCTGAAGGAGCCTCTCTACCCCCATCGTCCAGCCCGGACACTGAGGTCCAGCGCCGAGGGCCTTCTGGCGGTTCCCTCACTGCAAGAAGTGAAGTTACAGGGAACCAGGCAGAGGGCCTTCTCGGTAGTGGCGCCCGTCCTGTTGAATGCCCTCCCGTCAGATGTCAAAGAAATAAACAACTATTTGACTTTTAGAAGACATCTGAAGGCAGCCCATTATATTATTATTATTATTATTATTATTATTATTATTATTAGCAGTATTAGTAGTAGTAAAGGCAAAGGGACACCTGACAGTTAGATTGAGTCGTGGATGACTCTGGGGTTGCGGCACTCATCTCGCTTTACTGGCCGAGGGAGCCGGCGTACAGCTTCTGGGTCATGTGCCCAGCATAACTAAGCCGCTTCTGGCAGCTTACTACTACTACTACTACTACTACTACTACTACTAGTAATATTAATATTTTGTTGGGAGCTGCCCAGAGTGGCTGGGGAAACCCAGCTAGATGGATGGGGTATAAATAAATAAAATTAATTAATTAATTATTATTATTATTATTATTATTATTATTATTATTATTATTATTATTAACTATCTCTTCAATGTGAATCAGGGGGTTTTGTAGGGAGCTCTCATGGGTTAAGAAGTAAATGCAGTGCCTCTGGCCTTGCCAGAGGTCGTTGACTCTGGCAGTGGCCAGTGTGGGGGATACAGAGAACAGTGCAGAGTACCCCACTCCTGAAACCTTCTCCCTCGTTGCAAGAGACGCTCCCTTTCCTTTGAGCATGAGGAGGGCCTGGAAGCACGGCCAAGGGCACAGTTTCAGCATTGCGGCCGAAGCAGCTCAGCGCTACCTCCGAAAGGATATGAAGTGAGGAGCAGGCGGGCCAGCTCTGCAGACGACACCACCCAGCTGTGAGCCGTCAGTGTCATGTTTACCATGAAGTCGCTGGTGCACAGGTTTCCATCCAAATCTAGAGGGGGAGAGGAAAGCGTGAGGCTGACGCATTTGAGGGCAGGAGGGGAGAAGAACAAGGACTGGAATTGAAGGGGGTTTATCAATCTGAAGGATGGTCGATATCGCCCCGAGATACAGTAACCTCACCGCACTGGGTGGTCTGCCTAGATAATACCCGGCGTGGGTATTATCCAAACCTGTCATCCTATGACTACAAGGCTAGCAACTATAATAGGAAACCCACTGAACCAGCCCAATTAGTTCCTTTGCAAGGTAATGGCCTTTGGTGGCCAGCTAAGTACTGCCATTTACATGTCCAAAGAGGCTGGCTGGCCTGTTGCCGTAGAGACAGATGGGTAGGCCTTTCTCCACCTCACCTGGCTACATGCCACATCATCCTAGACTCTTGAGGGCTAGGGGCTGAGCTGTGTGAGAGTGAGTTTTGGCTGGTGCTAGAGAAACAGAAGCATGTCTTGACCCAAAAGGTTTGAGTGTTGGAGTGTTAATGCCGTGAGCCCCTCCATCCTAAGATCAGGTTGCATATATATATGTGTGTGTAAATAAAACCACGTATCCTACAAATATCACAGTATATTTGCAAGGAAACCAAACCCTGGGTAAACACTGGGACCCCTGGAGTCTTTGGCTGTTGGGGCGCGTACAAAACTATCACAAATGTATTGTGCATTAGGTTGTTACTGAAAGAGCAGTACGGTCGATCAAACTCTTGTTTGTTTGCTTGCTTAACAGCAACATTTTTGAAATTTACTCGACTCTGGCAGAGGGAATATTCTGGTTAAAGGAACCAAGGAAACCGGCTTAGAGGCAGAAAAAAGAGAGAGGCTGCCCAGATATTCTTTTGGTGGTCAGACTTTTGGGAATTAAGCCCAAAGCCTTTTCCCTCTTGGTAGCTGGAACACTACCAGGTTCCTTCACATCGGGGGACTCCAGAAAAAGTCAGAGCAGCCCCAACAAATGCCTGGTCTGGGGGAAGGGCCCCAATCCCTCAACCGCCCCTGGCTTTGCCTCTCTCCAGTTTACCAAATGAGCGAAGGCATTTTTCGATCAGCTCATCCAGGGTGCAGGATCGGTTCAGATCTCCCAAGGTGATGGAGGCCAAGGCCTGGTTGATCTCCCGAGGGTTAGGACAGGTCATCCGCCGCCGACTCTTCCGCCGGGAAATCCTGCCGGCACCTGGGAGGGTGCCGCCTTCTGTGAGGTTGGGAGCTTCGGCTCGGGATTTCCTGCAAAACAATACAATTCCCAAATTGACCAAAGACGCGAGCTTGAGGGACGTCAACGGCGGTTGTTTTTCTCCTCCAAGAGAGACAACGGCAGGGGCTTTGAGGTGTAAGGGGACACACACATCCGAGGTCCACTGCAGCTGGTAAAACGGACAAGCTGTCCAATTCCTGCTACCCCACTCTCAGAGGAGCCTCTCTGTAGTGCCTCTGCATGAGTCACTGTTCTGCGCCTGTATTTTGCAAGCTGCTGTGTGGTCGCTTTTGCATGGGAAAGTGGGGTGGAGATGCACAAAGAATGCGGACGGAGCATAGCTCAGAAGTACAGCCCCGTGCTTTGCTTGCTGGAGGAGACATGGCCAGCTTCATGTCAGGAAAAGCTGGTGCCAGGACCGCCTCTCCTGGTATGTCCCGTGTAGGACCTTAAGGTCCTCAAATAATAATCTTTTGGAGGTCCCGAGCAACAAAGATGCTAGGTTGGCCTCAACTAGGGCCAGGGCTTTCTCAGTATTGGCCCCGACTTGGTGGAACAGTCTATCACAAGAGACCAGGGCCCTGCGGGATTTGGCATCTTTCCGCAGGGCCTGCAAGACGGAGCTGTTCCACCTGGCCTTTGGGTTGGTTTCTGTTTGATAGTTATGCTTCATTCTTTTATTGGTGGGCTATTTGAAAATGAGACTGCAGTTTTAATTTTGAATTTTTAAATTTGTATTTTAATCTGTATTTTAAATTGATTGTTTTTATGTTTTTGCTGTGATTTTAATTAGTGTTAGCCGCCCTGAGCCCGGTTTTTGGCTGGGAAGGGCGGGGTATAAATAAAAATTATTATTATTATTATTATTATTATTATTATTATTATTATTACCCAAAGTGGTGTGACCCTGTGTGCTGGCAGAGCATTGTAGTTAAGAGAGCAAAGGCTGTGAGCTGAGAAGCTCCCCACCCTACCGTCCCAGATCACCTCTCGCCAGGCAGCCTTAGAGAAGGAGCACCCTCTCGTCAGATGTCAAGGAAATAAACGACTACCCAGACAGATGAACCATATGTGAAGGGCCCATGATGGCTTTGCGCTGCGTGAACTCTGAAAACAACAACACCACCAAACCTTTGCAGGGTGTCAAAACCTAGTTAGACTGGTTTTAAAATTGGCCGGGGGCAGCCCTTCCCCAGGTGTGGCATCATCTGCCTGCAAAATTGGCAGACAGAAGAACTCTTGCTGGGAAGAGGTCAGTATTGTTATAAGAAAAAAAACTTAACCTTTTTCCTTATGGGTTCACCAAAGAGCCCGTATCGAGTCCTTATGTAGGTTCTCTGTCAGTAGGAGAAAATAACAGAGGCCAACCAGAGAATGTTGAGAAGCAAAGCAGGTAGTAAGCCTGATCTTTATTAAAGCTGTTGCAACAGGGTGCTCCCCCCACACGCAGGAGGGAGGAGGAGACCCAGAACATTGGTGTGCAAACTCTTATACAGACATTTGAAATTGCCTCCCCTGTAGCTCAAGACCACCCCCAATACATCATACATACATACATCACAGAAGGGGTGGTCTACAGCAGAAATCTGTCTGTGTGTGTTGTTGTTCTACCAGCAAAAGCTTGTTTTGCATTGGGTAAAAGGCAACAAACTTGGTTCGCCAGAGGCACACCAAAGTAAGTGATCTGTATACTTTCTTTCAGGGGTCTGGCTTTGCAGCTCACTCAGCTCCTCAAAATCAACATTCGGCAATTGCTTTTGAATTCTAAAGAAGCAGGTTCCTGCCGCAAAACGTTGCAGCGTGGGTAACCTCAGCCAGCCATGCCCTTGTCAACGTGCACGTGAAGTCCTCTTATTCCGACTTCAACAGCTGCAGATAAACTGGCCAGCTAAGAACAACCACCTTCATGTCCAAAGAGGTGGGTTCTTTTGCCTCCTCACCTGGATGGAGGCCAAGAAATCCTAGGATGGAGAAACAAAATAGAAAATTCCTTCCAGTAGCACCTTAGAGACCAACTGAGTTTGTTCTTGGTATGAGCTTTCGTGTGCATGCACACTTCTTCAGATACACTGAAACAGAAGTCACCAGTCAGTGTATCTGAAGAAGTGTGCATGCACACGAAAGCTCATACCAAGAACAAACTCAGTTGGTCTCTACTGGAAGGAATTTTCTATTTTGTTTCGACTATGGCAGACCAGCACGGCTACCCACCTGTAACTGGAACTAGGATGGAGAACAATAGGTCACAGGGCTGTGCGCTCTGTGTGTGAGAGATTTTGGCTGATGCTGGAAGCTGGGTACACAGACATCTGTCTTGTTCTGTGCAGGACCGAAAGCTGTGACTTGCAGCCTCCTTGGGAACCTCATGGGCTAAGTATGATCTGTTGGAGTTTGAACGCTGTGAACCCTTCCTTCCTATGCTCAGGTTGTAAAGGTAAAGGTGAAGGTACCCCTGACCGTTAGGTCCAGTTGCGGACGACTCTGGGGTTGCGGTGCTCATCTCACCCTATAGGTTGAGGGAGCCGGTGTACAGCTTCAAGGTCATGTGGCCAGCATGACTAAACCGCTTCTGGCGAACCAGAGCAGCGCACGGAAACGCCATTTACCTTCCCGCTGGAGTGGTACCTATTTATCTACTTGCACTTCGTGCTTTCGAACTGCTAGGTTGGCAGGAGCAGGGACTGAGCAACGGGAGCTCACCCCGTCGCGGGGATTCGAACTGCCGACCTTCTGATCAGCAAGCCCTAGGCTCTGTGGTTTAACCCACAGTGCCACCCGCGTCCCACCAGGTTGTATACATGTGTAAACAAAACCATCACAGTATCTTCCGGGGAAGGCCACTGACCTAGATGGCTTTAAAAGAAGATTAGACAAATTCATTGGGGACCAGGTTATCGATGGCTAACTCTAGCCATATGGGCTATTCTCTGCCTCCACCAACCAGAGGCAGCACCGCTTCTGAATACCAGTTGTCAGAAGAAACCACAGGAGGAGAGAATTGCTCTTGTGCTCGAATCCTGCTTGCTGGTTTCCCACAGGCATCTGGTCGGCCACTGTGAGAACAGGATGCTGGACCAAATGGGCCATTGGCCTGATCCAGCAGGGGTCTTCTTATGCTATTAAACCAAGGCCCAAGTAAGCGCTGGCATCTCTGGAGTCTCTCGCTGGTGCATGCAACAATATTCAAACAAATGCAGTATGATACAAAAGGGGGGGAAGGTATTGCTGCTTCCCAGAACGGGGGTTCAACCTTAAAAGTTTTCACTCTCTCTCTCTGCCACCCTTCTGCGTGGTCCTCCTGCCACCGTGGTCCAATCAACTGCTTGCTAAGAATTTATCCTCCTCGCCACATCGACATTCTTGCAATCCTCACTTCCCCAGTGAGCAAACGCTTGGACTTCCCCATTTCCCACCTAAGAGCATGCTTCCCGCACCCCAGTCTCTTGCATTGAAAGTCAACCAGCCATCCAGCGACTGTACAGTACTTAGAAACCCAAATCTATACCAAGGAACTTCCTCCTCTTGCCCAACTTCCTTGTACGCACAGAGAGTGTGGGCCCCCCCACTCTCAAGACCGCTCAGCGCTCCTCTCCGACTTTGTCTGCAATATCCCTCGAGTGGGGAAAGAGCTCTCTCTCTCTCCTGCTTTGCAATCTCTCCAAACTCCACTTTTGTGCGACCACAGCCTTTCCTTTTCCAACAGCTGAGCTTGCTTGATCAAAGCACCCACACACCTACTCGGCGCATGGAACTGAAACTATGCCATGCAACCCACCCGCTTCCGGATTGCTAGATTCACTCAGCACGGGTCTTTTACGAAAGCTAAACTTCCCCGCAGCAAGTCGAGACGCTGCTAAACCTGAGCTGCGAAAGCAGAGCTATGCAAGACCTCACAGGCTTCTGCAAGTCAGGCAGATGTTCAAACATCAGGAGCGGAATAAATATGAGCTGGATGAAAACAAACATTAAAATGCATCTCCTGGTTTTCCCTCAAGTCAAATGGCAGCGACTACATTGTGGATCCCTCAAACGATCACAAAGGATCAGGGACCGTCAGTTTCTACAACTGTTTAGAGCTTCTGCAATGCTCGTAACAGATTGCGCACAACACCATCGGCACCCCAAGAAACATTGGGGTCCAAGCAGATGGGCTGGTATCCTTGTGTACTTTGTAACTTTAGAGTATCTTGGTATTGTTTTTAACACTCGACTGGGAGCCGCCCAGAGTGGTTGGGGAAACTCAGCCAGATGGGCGGGGTATAAATAGCAAATTACTATTACTATTATTATCTATTAAGTTCTATTCTGAACTTAAAAATGGAAAGTGTAATGCCGGTGGTCAACAAAAGAGATTTAAAGACTCTCTCAAGGCAAATCTTAAAAAATGTAGTCTAAACACTGACAACTGGGAAACACTGGCCTGCGAGCGCTCCAGTTGGGGAACAGCGGTTACCAAAGCTGTCGTGGGTTTTGAAGACGCTCAAACTTAGGACAAAAGGGAGAAATGTGCTAAGAGGAAGGCACGCTTGGCAAACCCTCACTGTGATCAACTCCCGCCTGGAAACCTATGTCCCCACTGTGGAAGGATGTGTGGATCCAGAATTGGCCTCCACAGTCACTTATGGACTCACTGTTAAAACCGTGTTCATGGAAGACAATCTTACTCGGCTATGAGTATTCGCTGAAGAAGAACTTTGTAACACCCCTATTCTCTGTCTCCTATCAGGTCCTAATTAATCGGGTTAACTGTCCACAAGGATGCTCAATCTGGTACCTAACGAGGAAGATGGACATGAAGCTTGCAATCCATTCCACACACAGTTATTCGTACCTGAATCTCACCTGAAACCAGGTGGGACACGTCTAACATGCACTGCCTCTGGATAGCTACATGTGTCCCCATCCATTTTTTTAGTTTGCTATGTGATGGATCAGGGACGTGGGTGGCGCTGTGGGTTAAACCACAGAGCCTAGGGCTTGCTGATCAGAAGGTCGGCGGTTCGAATCCCCGCGACGGGGTGAGCTCCTGTTGCTTGGTCCCTGCTCCTGCCAACCTAGCAGTTCGAAAGCACATCAAAGTGCAAGTAGATAAATAGGTACTGCTCTGGCGGGAAGGTAAACGGCATTTCCGTGCGCTGCTCTGGTTCGCCAGAAGCGGCTTAGTCATGCTGGCCACATGACCCGGAAGCTGTACGCCGGCTCCCTCGGCCAATAAAGCGAGATGAGCGCCGCAACCCCAGAGTCGGACACGACTGGACCTAACAGTCAGGGGTCCCTTTACCTTTACCTATGTGATGGAATACTGCCCTTTCCCGGAATGGAAGATGGCAGGGTCCCCAGGGACGTGCTCTGCGGGGAGCTGACTTCCGGCACCAGGTCCATGGGCAGACCAACTCCGTGTTACAAATATGTCTGCAAACGTAATATGGAGGCTGGCAACGTTAGCACACCAGATGGGAATCCCTTGCAGATGACCACAGTGCCTAGAGACCGTCAGGTCATGCATCCATAGCAGTGACCAAAGGAGGAATGGCCACTGGGAGGAGGGCAGCGAGAAGAAAAGCCATGGTGCATTTGCAGCAGCATAACTGGACACCTTCATCTGCCCCGGCTGCAACAAAACACGTCTCTCCTGCATCGGTGCCTTACAACCACAGCAGGTGCTGTAACTCTCCAACAGTTTGACTTCACCAAGGCATGCTCTTTAGTTGTCTCCCGAGACAGACAGATGCCAATCAATCAATCAATCAATCAAGGGATGGATAAAAAGTCCCCACAAACCCAGGGCCACATGCACAGGGACGCCTCACCTCCTGCCTCTTTAGCAGTTGCAACACAGGCAGAAGCTCAACAGGCACAGCACAGCAGCAGCCCCCACAAAAAGTTGGCAACTTGACAATACCTTGGGAACGGCAGCATTTCACCTGACAGCCAGGCGCCCGTGTGGAATTTCCAGCAGTGGCGAACAAAATGAGAACGAAACATGCCCACCCCAATATAAAAGTGGCTGAAATTTCCCCAGGTCCCCATGACACAAAACAGGAAAATCCCAGTGAGTAAGATGAAGAAGGAGCGGCAGCTCAGTAAAGTTTGACATACCTCTTGCTCTCTCGCCGGATCATCTTCTTCTAACCAAGTCACCCTTTGGGTTCTCTGGGGGACCGGGGGGGGCCTGAGGGCCTGGGGAGGGGGGTCCTTCTTGCTTTCCTAGCTGAAACCTCTCAGCCAGGTGCTTCTGGGCTCAGCCCAGGTTGGAGCAAAGGCAAGCAACACAGCAGAGCGTCTCTTCCAGGCTGCAGCACAGCTGAGTCAAACAGAACTGGTTGATTTTATGCTGATGTGCGGTTAAAAGGAACTGAGTTACACATGTGATTGTGTGTGACTGTGTGTGTGTGTCTGCCTGAGCATGCATGCAAGCAACAGATAGTACAAACAGGACGGAACGGTGTCAAATGTTTGCACTTCCACTCAAAATCTTCCTTTTTTTGAAAAAAAAAAAAAGCACATTTGACGGCTGCCCAGCAGGCAGGCATTCAAGAGGGCTGAGTTTGGCAGGCAAAAGAAGAAGTTGCCCCATGGCTGCACTTTCATGCTGAGGAAAGCTCCACCTGTTGAATATCTGCCTGTCACGCAGCAAATGAAATCAGGAAAGCGGGGGGGGGGGGATGGCAACTCTCAGTTCTACGCAGAGGTGGGAGGAAAAGTGTTCCTCCCCACCTCCCCATTATTACCCCAGGAATAGTTGCCAAGAATTCTGTCTTCCATACACACACACACACACACACACACACACACACACACACACACGTGTTCCAGATCTGCTTAATGATTCTGGAAGTGTACCAGATACAGAAGCAGCTACTTGCTTTTCAGACTTAGGGCCATATTGGCTGGTGGTCAGCCTTCCAGGGGCCGCATGCGAAAGTGGACCTGGCATTAATGTCAACACTGACTGGTAGCAGCCGTCTAGGTTTCAGGCAGGTGTCTCCCGCAGCCTAGTCAGATGGGGAGGGTACAAATAATAAATTTATTTACTACTACTACCTGGAGATGCTGCTGGGTACCATCTGCAGATGCTCCAAGCGCTGAGCTATAGCCCTTTGCACTGCGCCAGTGCATTCAGACACTCAGAAATGCAAAAGGGGCCTCTTCCCCTTTTATTTATTTATTTTTATAGGCTTTTCAGCCATTGAAAAAAATACAACGCCACGCACCCAACGGAAAACCCAAACGAGCCACAGCAAGCACGTTCCTCCATCAAAATATCTGGTTATTCCAACTCAAAACATAATCAAATCCAGGAAACGTTATAGTTCATTAAGAACAGTCAAGAATTATAATTAAAATTATTTACCAGCAAAGCTTCTCCGTGTTTCCAGCTGGCCCCTGGGCTTTCTGCAGCAGACTGATTTGCAGCCCTGAGCAGGTGAGAATGTTTTCCTCAACTCGCCAAGAGAGGTTTCAGCTGGCGATCTCTGCAGGTTCGAGGTGCTGAGAAGGGGACACGGGCTGGTGTTGGAGCCCCCATGGAATTAAAAATATAAATTTCAGTGGTGGGGGCAGCGAAGAGGGGTGTACCACCTCATGAAAAACCCTGGTTTCTATCCAGGATGTAATCATCTGCTCCTGTTTCTTTCATTTATTACCCACCTTTGCGGTAAAGGGCCCAGGGCGGATCTAGAAAGATAACACAACACAACAAACAACAACTTTGCCCCCCCCATACCACACATTATCCCATTCATTCCCCCCCCCCATAACCCCTGATTCCCGTACCCCATTTTCATCACTGTAACACTCTTGCCCAAGATTTGGGCCGGGGGGGAAATCCTCCGTTCTTCCAGTTGTGCTTGAACTCCAGTTCCCATCAGCGCCAGTCAACCTGAGCAACGATCAGGGATGATGGGAGTTGTAGTCCATCAACACCGTGAGACACACTGGCAGAAATCCGCTTTCACCGACCCACCTTCCCCCTTAAGGATTCAGCTCTGTCTTTAGGGGAGGTCTATGCCCCTTTAAATTTTGCCTGGCCTCCCAGAGGGAATTAATAAATGGGACAATTTGGTTCCCAAGCCCTTTCTTAACTTTTCCTTCTTTTCACCAAAGAGAGGTTGTTGTCTCACACACACACACACACACACACACACACACACCCCGCCACTAGAGGTGGGGGGAAAACGTTATTCAGAAGTAAAAGTTTCCATTTGGATAACGGAGAGATTTGTTTTCCCTCGGAGAGCAGCGTAGATCAGATCTTGCCATGTGAGTTTAGGCGACGCGTAGATGGAGATTTCAAACTGGGCCTGGAGAGAGAAAAGGGGCTGTTTGATTTAAAAGGGTTGCGGAGTAAAGGTTAGATATCTGGAGGTCTCCGTTGACAGATTTACAAGCAGAAGAATGAACCCAATATGCGGAGGGGAAACTTGAAAGCAAGAGACGTTCAATTTTGGCTTTTCAAAGGCCTGACCCCAAGCCCTGTTGGGATTCCCAGACGCAACTTGGATGGTCAGTTAACCAGGAAAACGACAGGAAATAATATTTGTTAGTAGCGTTGAAATATTTTGCTAAGGGGGTCCGGCCGTTGGGTGTGGCTCTTGCAAATTGTGACCTGGCTTAATTTGGGTGGGTTCTCCCGCACCTTTTCCCCCTTTACCCAGAAAACTGCTTCTCTTCACACACTTTTGCCCCCCCCCAAACCTCCCTGCCCCAGAGGCCTTGCAGACTCTTTAGGCCTGAACATGTGAAATTTCGCAATCTGTGCACGAACCATGCCCAGCCCAGCGGAAGGTGTGCCGTCCCATGCCATCGTTCGGTACCTCACAAGTATCAGGATTCATGTCCAGCCTTGGAAGACCAGTCCTAGCCAGGTGAGTAGGGTGAGGGTCTTAAAATGTGTTAACAGTGGGTGGGGTGGGGCATTTAAAAATAGATATTCTGGGTCTTGTGCAACCCGTTTGCCTTTTGTCCTAATTTATGGTTCACCTTAAATGTTGTTGCTATTAAATCAAGGCCGGTTTACAATATAAGAACACAAAAATGCACAACATAGTAACATGCAAACAAAAGCAATAACCCCCCACAGTATTATCAGCAGTGCAAATCACAGATTCTCATGATTAAATTGTGCAGCAGGTATATTCTTTGTGGGGTGTGTGCGTGAATAGGTTTTTCTTTTTAAGAAAAACAAAAAAAAGAAGCGCACACCAAAAACTACCATAATCTCATGGCTAACAAAGAGAAGTCCACAAAAAAGCTGGGAAAAATATATATAATAAACCTGCAGGCTTATTATTTTTATATAAATACATAAACTTTTGGTTCTGGTTCTGGTGGTGTGAGGGACTTTTCTGGAAAGACCCAAGAAGCAAATTGAATTGGCCACTGAGTCTTCCTTTGGGCCACATCCATATATTTAAAGCACACAACTTCCCACAAAGAACCATGGGAACTGTAGTTTACCCCTCACAGCGCCCTTAACGGTAAAGGGACCCCTGACCGTTAGGTCCAGTCACGGACCTCTCTGGGGTTGCGGCGCTCATCTCGCTTTTCTGGCCGAGGGAGCTGGCGTACAGCTTCCGGGTCATGTGGCCAGCATGACAAAGCCGCTTCTGGCGAACCAGAGCAGCACACGGAAACACCGTTTACCTTCCCGCCGGAGCGGTACCTATTTATCTACTTGCACTTTGACGTACTTTCGAACTGCTAGGTGGGCAGGAGCTGGGACCAAGCAATGGGAGCTCACCCCGTCGTGGGGATTCGAACCGCCAACCTTCTGATCGGCAAGCCCTAGGCTCTGTGGTTTAGACCACAGTGCCAACCCTGAAAATACAAGGTGCTTCAGTTTTAAGGGAATGGCATGCAAGTTCTGTTATGTATAATGTATTCAAATTTAATAAATGATAATAGTAATAACTTCATGGAAAGCACATCTTAAGTTGCTCCCAAAGAAAATATCTGAGCACTCCAAATCATTTGCCCGTGCCAACCTCTGCTAAAAGTCCTTTTTCAAATTGCTTATTAGCCAAGAGCCCTAGGCTCTGTGGTTTAACCCACAGCGCCACCCGCATCCCTCCACAGCGCCCTTAACAAACTACAGTTCCCAGGATTCTTTTGAGGGGAAGCTGTATTCCCAGCAACCTTTTAATGCTTTCTTGGAATTGTATCTCCGAGCAAGGAATGAAAGCATTGCATCTTGGCCCTCGGGCAGGGCTGGCGTCAACACCTGGCGTTCCTAATATTTGCCCAGGAACCCTTTGGAAAACAGCTTCCTGGCTTGCTGCTCGGAGCAGCGTGGGATCCGGACCCGTTTTGATCTCCCACAATGCACTGGAACAAAGCTGTATCAAGGGCATTGGGGGGTCTATTGAAATGGCTTGCTATTAAGTAGTGGGTGGACACAGCAGACGACACAGTGATTCTCCAAGCAGCTCTCTTTATTCTCAGGCTGGAACAGAACTGAACTGAAGGGCTGAGCCAGCCTGCTTATATAGTACTCAGTAACATGCAACAGTAACAACTCTCTCTAGCTACCCAATCCGTGAACGGCACTCTCAATCCTTCATTTGCATGTTGTGGACCTGAGTGAGAACTGCAGCCACGGTGGGCAGAGTGAAACCATATACACAACACCCCTAAGTGGCCTAGGGCGAGAACTTCAATACATAACACCTGCTATGCCTGGCAGTGGGGCTAATGGGAGTTGTAGTCCAAACCGTCTGGAGGGCACTGGGTTGGGGATTGTCAAAGGGGAGGAGTTAAGGCCCACAGCCAGCCAGAATGGTGGGTAGTAAACTGTGGATTGGAGGAACGACTAGGCCTACCTCGCAAGTTTGTGGAGAAGGCAACATGGGAAGATGATTATCTCAGTTTGATTCCTTTCTTTTAAGCGAAATATTTATTATTTTTAGTGGATTTTTTTTAATCCGTAAGAAGATTGAAATCCTGTAGGTTGGAGGTGGGAGTACAATTGCTACTTTATCTTGAGCACGACGCGCAATTATTTTATGCTGGTTTCATATATTTACATACCAAAACAGTGTAATACCAAACCGGTTTACAACGAAGAACACATTCTAGGAACCGAAGAAACTGTAAGCCTTTTCCTTACTGTGGAATTGGAGCAAACTTGGCAATAAAGAGCAGGTTTTCGAGGGGGAAATTGCTCGGACCCAGAGCTCGGAAAGATTCGCCACCTGAAAGAGCTGCTCCCGGTTAGCATAGACTTATTCCGAGCTAGATGGATGGGGGCGGGCAGGCCTGTGATCCTGTGTGATAGCGGTCCGTGGCAGGCCGAAATCCAACAGGTGTAGCAAGCTCTAGGCAAACGCCCGTGTGCAGTGATGATGATGGAGCAACACTCTGCTTTCTCCGGTAGCCTGAGTCAGAAATTCCAGGCAAGCGAAGCTCCAGGACAACTTGTTTTTGTTGCCGGGACTCGCTTGGAGCCTGCCAAGCCCTAATAAAGGGTGGCCTCCCTCTCCACGCGGGAAAGAGCGCCTTAGTTTCTGGGTCTCGCTCTAATCTGACTCTGAGCATGTGCAGAGAGCTTCTGCTTCGGTAGAGAGTGAGGAGTAGCTTCATCCTCTCGTGGAAGCGGGGAGCATTTCCTGACTTCTAAGGAGAAACCTGCTGGTCCAGCCCAAAGGCCTACCGAGTCCAGCATCTCAGAGTAGCCATCCAGATGCCCCTGGGAAGCCGCAAAGCAGCCTATGAGTGCAATAGTGTGGTGCAATGGTTAGAGTGCCAGACTAGGACCTGGGAGACCAGGGTTCGAATCCCCACTCAGCCGTGAAGCTCGCTGGGTGACCTTGGAGTCAGTCACCATCTCTTAGGCTAACCTACCTCACAGGGCTGTTGTGAAATGAGGGTCTGAGATCCTTGGAAGGTAAAGGTGGTATATAAATGTAATAAATAAATAGTAAACAAACAAACAATACAGCACTCTCCCACTACTGCTTCTCAGGATCTGGTATTGAGGTTGAATTCACACTACCAGTTACTCTGCCTGTTGTCTTTGTCCATGGAGTATTCCTTGGCAGGGATACTGGAGTGGCTTGCCGGTTCCTCCTCCAGGTGAGAGGTTTTACTTTCTTGGGCTCCATGATCACTGCAGATGGGGACAGCAGTCACAAAATTAAAAGACGCCTGCTTCTTGGGAGGAAAGCAATGACAAACCTAGACAGCATCTTAAAAAGCAGAGACATCACCTTGCCGACAAAGGTCCATATAGTTAAAGCTATGGTTTTCCCAGTAGTAATGTATGGAAGTGAGAGCTGGACCATAAAGAAGACTGATCGCCGAAGAATTGATGCTTTTGAATTATGGTGCTGGAGGAGACTCTTGAGAGTCCCATGGACTGCAAAAAGATCAAACTATCCATCCTTAAAGAAATCATTGGCAGGGGGTTGGACTGGATGGCCCTTGTGGTCTCTTCCAACTCTATGATTCTATGATTCTATGATTCTATCAGCCCTGAGTGCTCACTGGAAGGACAGATCCTGAAGTTGAGGCTCCAGTACTTTGGCCACCTCATGAGAAGAGAAGACTCCCTGGAAAAGACCCTGATGTTGGGAAAGATGGAGGGCACAAGGAGAAGGGGATGACAGAGGACGAGATGGTTGGACAGTGTTCTCGAAGCGACTGGCATGAGTTTGGCCAAACTGCGGGAGGCAGTGGAGGAAAGGGGTGCCTGGCGTGCTCTGGTCCATGGGGTCACGAAGAACGGCCGAACAACAACAGTTACTCTGCACTCTCCGAGTTTTAAATCTGTCTCCACGACATAAAAAAGCGACTGATAAGTTTAGATGATGATGATGATGACGACGACAAGAATCACAACCCAAAGTTCATCGCATCTTGCTAGCTTATTAGAAAATACTTTGGTTCGATGTGTCGCTTATCATACCAGCTTCACGCCAATCAGAGCCCAGAAGCCGGTCCCAATTCCTTTCTAGCCAGTGTGCGGAACCCTCTGCCAGTGCGGCATAGGGGTTAGAGTGTCAGACTACGACTGGGGAGACCAGGGTTCAAACCCCCGCTGGACAAGCTGTAAGAGATCTCTTACAGCCTGCTCTACCTCGCAGGGTGGTTGTGAGGATAAAATGGGAAGCAGGAAGAAAACCATGGGTGCCATCTTGAGCTCATTGGGAGACAGATAAAGACATGTCCCACCCCCTGTCCACCCCCCCACCCCACCCCCCGGTGTGAACACAGACAGAAGTGAATTTCCGCGAAAGTGCACACGCCCTCAGAGTCATGCCAACTCTGTTCCTGGAAGCAACGTACAGCCAACTTGGCTAGTGGCTGATTTTTGCAGGGTTGGGCCTTAAAAATTAAATTCTAGCGAAATGGATTTCGCAAGCAGGTTATTGAAACAAAACAAGACTATCCTTTTTTTTTGAGAGTTGCAGACAGGGAGTGTTTTTTTTTTTTGTATGGGGTCTTTGCCTACAAATTCACACACACATTCACGGAGTAAACTGAAAACCCAAAACGTGGCTGGACGGGGGAGCAGGGAACTGGCCTCCTTGAACCCACCACCAATTTGGAGAGCAGGGCAGAAGTAGGGAAGGGAAGGAAGTGTTTTCCTTTTTGCGGACAGGCTGCTATGTTTTGTCTCCAGGGGGAAGGGTGCTTGATTTCCTACCCCTTAAATATAGCACGCGAAATAAGGAAACGGCTGTCTCTCTAAGACTTTTGCTTAGCTCAATAGCGAACGGCTTTTCCTTGATGCATGCACTGACAGTTCGATCTCCAGGAATTCAGAGCACAACCATTGCAGATCAGACTGCTGAGTACACTCACTATGCATTTAAAACACGTCCCCTCTACACAAAAAGACTCCTGGGAGCTGTAGTTTGAGGGTGCTGGGAACTGTAGCTCTGCAAGGGGGGTAAACTGCAGTTCCCAGGATCTTGGGTTGTGGTGGAAGGGATGTGCTATAAATGCATGCATTTTGCCATGGCATGTGGTGCAAGGCACCTACAGTTTTGGATGCATTTGGCAATAGAGAAACCTGTCTAAACTTTTTGTAGCTTGCTAGCAAGTAGTTTCCTAGTGGATGAATGCAGCAGAAGCTCTTGATTCAGAGAGCAGGTGCTGTTTTTGGCTTTCCAGAGCCCAGGAACTCTGCTTTCCTGAGGGAAGATTTAGAACCCGATCCACTTTGGCCAACCTCCAGTGTATTTCTAAAATGGAAAGGTCGGTCCTGTGCCCTCTCCACCTCGGAAGCCCTTTCCTCATAAATTCTGATCTGTAATGGAATGGTTCTACTTACTCAGTGGTGAGGAAATGATGCTCTGCACAAGCTTTAGAGGCACGTTTCCCACCCACCACCCACCATGTGTCTGGTATGGAAGACTGATTAGCCTCCTGTCTGGGAGCACCTAGGGACGTGGGTGGCGCTGTGGGTTAAACCACAGAGCATAGCTGTCAACCTTTCCCTTTTTTGCAGGAAATTCCCTTATTATAGCATTGGGAAACAGCAGGGAGGGATGACAGCTATGCCACAGAGCCTAGGGCTTGCTGATCAGAAGGTCTGCGGTTTGAATCCCCGTGACGGGGTGAGCTCCCGTTGCTCGGTCCCTGCTCCTGCCAACCTAGCAGTTCGAAAGCATGTCAAAGTGCAAGTAGATAAATAGGTACCGCTCCAGCGGGAAGGTAAATGGCGTTTCCATGCGCTGCTCTGGTTCACCAGAAGCGGCTTAGTCATGCTGGCCACATGACCCGGAAGCTGTACGCCGGCTCCCTCAGCCAGTAACGCGAGATGAGCGGCGCAACCCCAGAGTCATCTGCGACTGGACCTAATGGTCAGGGGTCCCTTTACCTTTACCTGGGAGCACCTACAGTCCCATGTTGCTATTCCTCCTGCAATGCCATCCGTATGTGACACTTGACAAGGTCAGCTGGTTTCTTAAGAGCTGTGCAACTGAGAGTGCCCGAGTTTGCTTTATTCCTCCTCCCTCCAAATCCATTTTCCTTTTGTGCTGCGTCTTTTTGATGGGAAGCTTGAGGGTCAGGAAGGCCGTTGTATTACTGATCTCAGTAAGCCGATTGGGGAGACTTTTCTTTGGCTGAAGGAGGGACGTTAAAATGCTTCAGATGAATATGCCTTTCCCCGAGAAGCTTGATTCATGTTTGCTTTCTTTCAGGAGAACAGCACTCTGTCTCCTCCGTCCGGTGGTCTGTTTGGCGTTCCGCTGCATTTGTTGCCCCTTTCGGAGCATGTAGAAGGGGTGCCACAGTGAGTAACGTGTGACACGCATACCCCAGATCACCAGCTCCCTGTTGCAATGAGTGACAACCTTGTTTGAATCGTGTGAGTCTTAGCCCAAGAGGAGCCCGCACCATTTTTCCCCACAATGCCTCTGTCCGCCATGGAGAAAATGCGGCACTCCTGCCTTATGTCAGAGGAGCTTAATACCTTGGTGTTACGAACACAGGAGCCAGTGTGGTGTAGTGGTTAAGAGCCGTAGACTCGTAATCTGGGGAACCGGGTTCGCGTCCCCGCTCCTCCACATGCAGCTGCTGGGTGACCTTGGGCTAGTCACACTTCTCTGAAGTCTCTCAGCCCCACTCACCTCACAGAGTGTTTGTTGTGGGGGAGGAAGGGAAAGGAGAATGTGAGCCGCTTTGAGACTCCTTCGGGTAGTGATAAAGAGGGATATCAAATCCAAACTCTTCTTCTAATCCGTTCCGGAAGTCCGTTCTTAAACCAAAGCGTTCTTAAACCAAGGTGTGCTTTCCCATAGCAGCGGGGAACTCAATTTACAAATGGAACGCACTCAACAGGAAGCGGAACATGTTCTTCTTCCAAGGCAAAGTTCACAAACCAAAACACGTACCTCTGGGTTTGCAGCATTCTTAATCCAAGTTCTTCATATAAACTAAGCTGTTCTTAAACCAAGGTGCCACTGCGCAGTCATACCTCAGAAGTCAAACAGAATCCATTCCAGAAGTCCGTTTGACTTCTGAAACCTTCGACTTCCAAAGCGCAGCTTCTGATTGACTCCAGCCAGTCAGAAGCCGCAGAAGCCCCGTCAGACGTTCGGCTTCCAAAAGAACGTTCAAAAACCAGAACAATCACTTCCGGTTTTCGAACGTTCGGGAGCCAGAACGTTCGACTCCTAAGGCATTTGTTGGCTGGACGTGGGAACAGACACTGCCCAGAAGAGCCGTGTTTGAAAGTTCTGGCCAGTGGGGTTCAGCCTGAGAGAGGCCATTAGTGCATCTGAAGTCATCACTTGATGGCTTCGGTCGTCCAGTGGTGGCGACACCGCCTTTGTTTGGGGAACCTAGGCAGCTGCTTTATGTGGAGTCAGGGCATTGGTCCACCCAGCTCAGTACTGCCTGCACACTGGCTTGCAGCGGCTCTCCAGGGTTTCGGACAGGGCTCTCTCTTTCTCAGCTCTGCCCAGAGATGTAGCCGGAGATTGAATCTGGGTCCTTCTGTTTGCCAGACAACTGCCCTGCCCACTGGTTTCCTCCTATTATGTGCTCCCCAGTCTCCAAGCACCGAGAGACTTCAGGGGCACCAGTGCTTACCCAGGGTTCGGTTTTGTTTGGAATGAAGCTCGCTGGAGATGGTGGCATCTTTAGGATATATGGATTTATTTAGACATCTGTACAACCTGAGCATAGGACGGAGGGGCTCAGAGAATTAGCACCCCCCAAACACATCTTTCTTCCCTGTCAGGTTCCTTGGGTCCAGTTACAGGTAGGTAGCCGTGTTGGTCTGCCATAGTCAAAACAAAATAAAAAATAAAAAATCCTTCCAGTAGCACCTTAGAGACCAACTAAGTTTGTTCTTGGTATGAGCTTTCGTGTGCATGCACACTTCTTCAGATACTTCAGATATCTGAAGAAGTGTGCATGCACACGAAAGCTCATGCCAAGAACAAACTTAGTTGATCTCTAAGGTGCTACTGGAAGGTTCCTTGGGATTATCCCCGAACCATAGATTTGGGTCCCACACAGAGCAAACCTCTGTGTCTCCAGCCCCCCTCCCAAGATGATGTGGTGGGGGGAAGTCCCACCCGTTTGTCTCCATGGCAACAGAGCAGCCTCTTTGGACAGGTAAATGGCCGTACTTAACTGGCTTGCTAAGGATTTGTTAAGGGTTTGGTTTGGCTGATTCACAAGGTTTCCTCTTGCGCAGTCTAACCTCACAGGTACAGGATCACAGGGACGTCATCCAGACTGACCTCACCCCAAACCTGTAACAAAATTTCAGCTCCCGCCTTTATCTGTTGACTCCCTCTCGTTCCATAAGTAGTCGTCCCCCCTTATAATAAAGAGCCCCTCTCCAAAGACACCATGGTGCTTCATTGCGACCTCTTTGCATTTCAACCCAAGGTTCCTTGTGGACGCCTGCGAGCTGCTCCGACCCCACCTTCATGTGGAAGGCCTCTTCCGGAAATGCGGATCCATGACTCGTATCAAAGCCTTGAAGGTAACATTCAGAGCTGTAGATGTGCAGGAACTAGAGCATGCGTGGGCAAACTAAGGCCCGGGGGCTGGATCCGGCCCAATCGCCTTCTACATACATACATTCTTTAATTCGACCGTCAGTCAGAAAAAAATACATTTGTACAGAATTTAAAAAAACCTCTGAAGGAACTTTGAAGGAAAAAAAGGAAAAACATAACCCACAATGGAATGGAGCTAAACAGATAGCCCCATATCGATACAATCAATTAAAATCTTGCGACGCTTAAAAGCTAAAAAAAAAAGAAATTTAGCCACCTGGGAGGCTGTATTTCTAGTGACATTGTTCAGTAAGTATAAAACCTGTCTTTCTCTGGATAGAAAGCTAATCGCCTTCTAAATCTGGCCCACGGACGGTCCAGGAATCAGTGTGTTTTTACATGAGTAGAATGTGTCCTTTTATTTAAAATGCATCTCTGGGTTATTTGTGGGGCATAGGAATTCGTTCATTTTTTTTTTTCAAAGTATAGTCCGGCCCCCCACAAGGTCTGAGGGACAGTGGACCGGCCCCCTGCTGAAAACGTTTGCTGGCCCCTGAGCTAGAGGTTGTGTGTCCCCCAAAATTTACTTTTCATCATGTTCCCAGCTTCTGGCACCTCCAGAATGCCAGGCCTCTCCTTCCTCCTGATGACACTGGCGGTGAGCAGCAGATTTGCTGACATCCCTATCAGGAGAGATTTGCTCAAGGAGAGGGGAACTTGAGTAATCTCCTTGCCAGTAAAACATTTTCGTTTTATTTATTTTTTTGGTCTTATGAACTTGCTCGCTCTCCTACGTGGGAGGAAAAGGGGAGAGTTTAAAATAATCCTAGAAGGGGTGGATAGGATCTATTATGCGGTTCTTAAACAACAAACCATTTCGGGGTGAGGTGAGGGTGCAAGGTAAAATAGATTTGGGTTTAATGTCCATGGAGGCGCAGGTCAATTCTGTATCCAGGGCAGCTGTCTACCAGCTCCATCTGGTACGCAGGCTGAGACCCTACCTGCCCGCGGACTGTCTCGCCAGAGTGGTGCATGCTCTAGTTATCTCCCGCTTGGACTACTGCAATGCGCTCTGTGGGGCTACCTTTGAAGGTGACCTGGAAATTACAACTAATCCAGAATGTGGCAGCTAGACTGGTGACTGGGAGCAGCCGCCGAGACCATATAACACCGGTCCTGAAAGACCTACATTGGCTCCCAGTACGTTTCTGAGCACAATTCAAATTGTTGGTGTTGACCTTTAAAGCCCTAAACGGTCTCGGTCCAGTATACCTGAAGGAGTGCCTCCACCCCCATCGTTCTGCCTGGACACTGAGGTCCAACGCCGAGGGCCTTCTGGCGGTTCCCTCACTGCGAGAAGCAAAGCTACAGGGAACCAGGCAGAGGGCCTTCTCGGTAGTGGCACCCGCCTGTGGAACACCCTCCCTTCAGATGTCAAAGAGATAAACAACTACCTTACATTCAAAAGACATCTGAAGGCAGCCCTGTTCAGGGAAGTTTTTAATGTGCGATATTTTCATGTACAGTGGTACCTTGACTTACAACGTTAATGCGTTCCGAAGGTGCCCTCATAGGTCGAAATTTTCGTAACTCGAAAGACGCTATCTCTGGAGGGGAAAAAATCGTAGGTTGAGAAAACCGCATTAAAAAACTCGTAGGTCGAGGTATCGCGCCACCGCTTTCCCTTCGTAGGTCGAAAAATTCAGAAGTGGCGGCCATTTTTTCCTCCTGGAAGTGTTTCGGAAGTCAAAAACGACGTACGTCGAGGAGCTCATAAGTCGAGGTCCCACTGTATTTTAATCTCTGTTGGAAGCCGCCCAGAGTGGCTGGGGAAACCCAGCCAGATGGGTGGGGTACAAATAAATTATTATTATTTATTATTAAAAGGAAATACAGTGGTACCTCGGGTTACAGACGCTTCAGGTTACAGACGCTTCAGGTTACAGACTCCACTAACCCAGAAATAGTACCTCAGGTTAAGAACTTTGCTTCAGGATGAGAACAGAAATGTGCGCGTGGCGGCAGCAGCAGGAGGCCCCATTAGCTAAAGTGGTACCTCAGGTTAAGAACAGTTTCAGGTTAAGAACAGACCTCCAGAATGAATTAAGTTCTTAACCCGAGGTGCCACTGTAATGATTTGCTTTTACCGTGTTGCGTGCAATGCTAGTCCTGCTCAGAGTAGAACCATTGGAATAAGGGGACATGAGTGAGCCAGGTCCGTTAGTCTGCTACTCTCTGGAGAGGGGGACCCAGTTTCAGAAATAATAGTGGGCCTTTGACCCCTTTTGAACCCAGACCATTGCACCACTAGCTCCGGAGTGTTGTGTCTTCTGGATCCTCTTGCTGATAACTCAGAGCTGGGGAAGTAGACCAAGGAAGCTGCTTCCCTGAAGGTTTGCCTCCTCCCCTCCATCACATTTTGCATCCTTTCCAGGCCCGGCTGGAGGCTGGCGAGCGCTGCTTGGCGATGGCTCTCCCGTGCGACGTGGCCACCTTGGTGAAGCAGTTCCTGAGGGAGCTGCCTGAGCCCCTGATCCCAGCTGGGATCCAGGGGCCCTTGTGCCAGGTCCAGCAGCAAGAGGACGGCGACCCGGGCCCGCTGACTCTCCTGCTCACCTCCCTGCTGCCCAAAAGAAGCACCCATCTCCTCCGCTATTTCTTCAGGTTCCTGCAGGATGTGGCTTCCAGGTGGGTCAATGGGGAAGGACCAGTTTGTGCCCTTAATTCCTGCCCAAGGTTTGTCCTCGTTCTCAGCTGACAACCAGACCACCTAGCCACTCCAAGCTTGTAGTATGATTTACCCTTATCCTGCTCCCCATTGTTTGGCACAGTTTGATGCATAGCTTTTGCAGGCTTGAGGGCTAGAAGCTTGATCTCAGCTTTGTTTTGTTCTTCTTTATTTGTCATCGGGAAACTGACCACATTTGATGCTTGTGTGCTGTTGTAAGAATTTTAAGGTCTTTCATATCTATATACATAAAACCCAAGTGTCTCTGCGTCCAGTCCCTGTGTCTCTGGGTTTGCGCTACTGCGCATGTGCCCCACGGACACAGGGATTGGAGCAGAGAGATTGGGCTGGGCCGGGAGCAGCGGCGGCAGTTGAAGCGGGGCGGTTGAATCAGAACGTCGGCGCTCCAGAGGCCGAGGGGAGGCCGAGAAGGGAGGCCTCGCTGCTGCTCCCGCCGCTACAACGAGAGCCCTGAGGCTTAGCGGCCCAGAGCAGCCCGCCCCGCGGAGCGCCGACACTCCGGAGGCCGAAGAGGGACGCCGCGCTGTCACAGCTGCTGCAGCCGCCGTCTGACTTGGCCGCCACTTCAACTGCTGGGTGGGGGCAGCGAAGCCTCCCGGGAGATGATGCCGCCTCCGCCTCACCCCCCTCGCTTCCCCACCCACCGCCCACACGGCGGCGGCTGTTGTTGTTGCTGCTGTTGCTGCTGACCCCCTCCTGCCCCGTTGGCCTGCATGGCACTGCTGCTGCAGCTGCTGCTGCCGCCGCTGGCTTTGAGGGGGTTGGCAGCAGGGGGGGCGAACTCGGCGGAGAGCGAAGGGGATGGGGACGAGGTGAGGCCTGCTCTGCCCGCGGATGCCCCGGGCTCTCCTGCTCCCTCTGACCACACGAGCCCACTGCCATGGAGACCGGCACAACGCGCCGTCTCCCTCCGCCAGACACAAACGTGTTGGCTCGGGCGGCAGAGACACCGTGGCAAGGGAAAGAGTCCGCCCGCGACGTCCGTGCCTGGGGGGGAGGAGGCGGCACGGCAGGGAGGCAGCCAGCGAGGAACAGAGCGGGCAACTGTCTGGTGTTCCGTGGCTGGAAAACTTCGGCTCCCGCCGCCTCAGCAACAGCGGCGGCCAAAGGACCCGGGCCGCGCCATAGGGAGAACAGCAAGGAGATAGAGATCGCCTCAGAGACCAAAGCGAGGACTTACTTCTAAGGCGTCAGCAGCAGCAGCCGCGACAGGCTCGGTGCTGGCTCCCTCCTCCTCCACCGCCGCCACCCCCATGGCTCCCCCGCCGCCGAAGCCTCCCCGTGCATATAATTCAGTTCTGTTCTTAAGGCTGCTCTGAGGGGAACAGAGAGACACGTCCTCAGCAAAACGGGCATTTGCTTTTGGTTGGCGGAGGGACGCTGTGTGTGTGGAAGGCTGCTCTTCTATTTGGGGAGAAGGTACCATGCCTGTCTAAAAAAAAAAACTTTGCTGCAGCCCCCTCCACATATGTTCTAGCGCCCGTTATTTTAACAGGCTTAAACCACTAGTATATAATAATTGTTATTAATGTACGAAACAAATAAGGCCACATGTCTGAAAACAGCACAGGAAGACAAGCTTCACTCCATTTTGACTCCTAGCTGGCCAAGTGTTTTCATCTGCAGGGAGGAGGTGAGAAGTCTCTGCCTGAGTGATTCTCTGGCATCCTGAGTGCCAGATGATGGGCCATTTCCCTCACAGCCATTAGCCCTACAGGCCAGGGCAGGAAACCGTTTGTTTTGCAGAAATGTGTGTCTGGGAGGGGTCAAGGAGAGATGGCACAGGTGTGGAAAATTCCCAAGTTACCTCCTCTGACCCTCCCATTTTGTGATGTAGCTCTGATGGGGGGTGGTGGTCTTGGGTTACACCTCTTCTGTGATTGGATGCTGTTTCTGGGGGTGGGCTAGACTCCAGGAGGGATTTTGAAATGTCTTTATAAGAGCATGCCGGCATTGTTCTGGGTCTTTTCCCCTGAAAAACACCGCTGTTGCAACAGCTTCAATAAAGATCAAGCTTACTAGCTGCTTTGCTTCTCAATCTTCTCTGGTTGGCCTCTGTTTTTTACTCCTACCAATGGAGAACCTGCAAAGGACTTTGCAAGGGCTCTTGTGTACCCCATAAGGGAATAAGGGCAGATTTTTGCTTATTACAGTGCAATTACAACAGGCACCCACCCACCCACCATCTTCTGGCGGGGGGGGGGGGAGAAAGATAGACTTTTCTTTCCTGTATGGTGTTTCAGGGCAGACTGCTCAGAGACCTTTACTGTGTGGCGTGGTTCATAAATCTCAGAGGACTGTTTGTTGGCAACCATCTGTCTCGAGAGAGAATGGAGTGCACTTCTGCGGGGTGAAGTCAAACCGCTGTGTTAGCAGCATGAAGTGCCGGGGTGCAGGCCTGGGCCATGTGTATGGAAGTCCTGGGTTGTCCGGTCGACAAGACCCCCCTCTCGGCCCCCTTGATGTTCAAGCAAATGATTGTAATAACTACCGTAATAAAGCACTGCTATAATTATATATAATTTCCCTAAAATTTTGGTTTCATTCGCCTTTCCGTGCTGAAATGTCACAACCTGAACGACCATGGCTTGCCCCCCCCCCCAGTTTTGATCCTGTGTACGCCCCCGGGAGGCTCCCTTTCTCCCTTGCTAATCTCTTGTCTCCTCCCTCGTAATCCCAGGTGCGCCCAGAACAAAATGGACTTGGCCAACCTGGCGGTCATCTTTGCCCCCACCCTCTTCCCCAACGAGGTTTGCAGTCAGCTGGACGGCAGAGCTGAGGAGCAGCTGCAGAGGCAGGCAGCCGTGGTCCACGCTTTGATCAGCCACGCGGCGGAGATCGGTAAGTCCGACGGGCTCATCTGCACAGTCTCAAAATTAAAGGAACCGCATGATGTTTCTACTGATGGTGCAATAGGTCAGTTGATGTGATGCTAAAAACCAGCGTAACTGATAGTAACATAGAAAGGTTTTCTAAATACTGTGCCGCGTGAGATTTTATTCTTGAGATTTTTTTTTTGTTGCAAACCCCCCGCCCCCCAATTGAAGTTTCTGGGCTATTTTAAAGGTAATTCACCCCCCAAAAATTTCAACACTTCCGACATGGGTTGCCATACACCCAGATTTCTACCCAGACACTGCTTCCAACAGCTGAATCCTGGCTATGTCCGGGAAATCCCGGATGTTTGGCAGCCCTAGAATATCGATTTCGGATTGCCAACAAAATGACTACCCCCTGCCCAATTGTACTGCTGCTGTGAAGTGTGTGTGTATGTGTGCGTAGCTCGAAGTGAATGTTTTGCGTGACCCCTAGTGTACGGCGTCTAAAATGACAAGGTTGTTGAAAAAACGAGCGGTGCTGAGCTTGTGTACTAACTAAAATATGCATGCTGCCCTCTGCTGGATGGAGGTGGGACAGCAGAGCCAACCTGACAACTCCACTAGTGAGAAACTTGCGAACAAGGGAATGAATTCGGGTGGCGGGGAGCTGATACCCTTGGCCACCGGGCAGGAACAAGCAAATGGAAACCCAGGGGAGAAAAGAAGCAGGTTCCCTCTGGAACTGCTGTTACGCCCTCACATGGAGAACAGGTGGCATGCCTGTTTCCGGCTCCAGTTGGTCCGCCAGTTGTGACCCCTCTTGGATAGTGTGGGAATGTTGTGGGTAGTAGGAGAGGATATATGGATTAGATATTATCCTTCCTCACTCAGGCTAGTGAGCTGGTAGCAGAGTGCATTCCTCTGTACATTGCAGGAAGTTAGTTGGTAGATTCGTTTGAATCTCTTGAGTTAAGCAATCCAGTCTGGTATGTCCAGATTGGATTAGTTCCTGGTAAATCCCCTTTGTTCCCTCTCAAAAAGAATAAAGACACAATAGTCTTCTCTTAAAAGTAATCAGAAGTTTGCTCACATTCAGTCCACAGTGTGATCCTGAAGGCAGGCTTTAGCTTGTAGTTACAGAAGAGAGCGCGGGTTTATCCCATATGGGGATTGAGCCCATGTGCTGCTGGCTGAGAGCCAGCAGACAGCAAAAACATCAAGATGGTGTAAAGCGAAGAAGAAGTGAGAGAAAGGGGTGGGGTGACTGCGTGACTAGTCCCTTAGTTTATGGGGTCTGCCAGGGTCATCCCATCTACCTGGTCACACGCAGGATGCTCCAGACCAGGTGTGACAGAAAGTCCTCCTGGCTGGACCAATGTCACGCTGGGCAAACAGGAAATGTTGTATTTGACTGCTTATGTTCCATCCCACAGATAGAGATGGCTTGGCCCACAGTACTCCATGCTCTGGTAACTTCCGGATTCGATTATTGCAATGCCCTCTTGATTTCCCCTCTCCATCTTCCCTTGTGTCCAGGCACAATTCCCGAGCTTCTCCTGGAAAAAGTCCAAGCCGCATGCTCAGATGCAGAAACCGAGAGGCTGTCCCCACCAGGCCCAGAAGACGCTGGAGAAAAGCACGTCGAAGGGAGGAGGAGGAGGAGGAGGCAACGGAGCATGGGCAGTGAGTATACAAGACCAAACCCAGATCTTCTTGGACGATCGTTTGGAATCAGGGGCGCTTCCAAATTTCTCTCTGGTTGGTGAAATGCAGACTTACCTCCTTTCAAAGCATTAAGCATTCTCCATGGTTTCTTCTTTTAGTTCAAAATTCTGTTGGGTGATGTCACGGGCACTAGCCAGTAGGCTCCCTCCACAGCCTGACTATGCTGCACATTTAACAGAGCCTGCCCACTGCACTTGAAATGCTATGTCTCCCGAGGGACTTTTGTCCATGACACACCTTTTATCAGAATTTCACCTGTATTGGAATTGTTTTAAAGATTTTTTAAATTGCTTTATCACTTGTTTTGAGTCCTTTGGGAGGAATAGTGGGGTATAAAATTAATAATAATAATAATAATAAATCAATAGCATGTGGCCCCTAAAAAATAATCCTGAAATAATATGTTCTTGAAATTAAAAGGTTCTCTGCCCTTGTTGCGAGGGCAGTGACTTTTTCTCTCTAATGGTCTGGTGAAATAAAGCAGACTTACCTCCAAAGAATTTTGGAGTAAAGGGCACATCTTTATACAATTTGTTTGTATTGTTTTTTTCCATGGTTTCTTGCCTTTTAGTTTATTGATTATATTCTGTTGGGTGATGTCACGGGCACTAGCCAGTAGGCTGTTTCCCTCCACAGCCTGACTATGCTATTATTTTATGCACTATTCTAACAGATGCATTGTGCCCAATGTGCACTTGAAATGCTGATGATAGGTTGCTCTATTTTAAAGTTTGACTTTTGTTATGACACACCTTTTATTGCATTAGATTGAATTATTCACCTGTATTGGAATTGTTTTTTTGTTTCTTCAGCTTGCTTGTAAACTGCCTTGAGTATTGTAAGATAGAAAGACGGTATACAAATTTAAAAAATGGAGGGTGGGGGGAGAAGGTGGCTGTGAGGGAGGCTGAGTTTTCTTTTTCTTTTTTCATCTAAAGTTTTTCAGAGGGTACCAAATCAACAAATCTGAAAAATTGTTGGCTTTTTTTTTTTTTAATTAAAATAGCTTTTGATTATCAAGATGAGAGCCGCAGTCAAAATTGTATCCTGCTGAAAAAACTAGACCGCTTCCATAACCAAGCCAGACTTTCTCGATGTCTAGGCCTGAGTTCAATTTCTGGGCTTCCTTTGCCCAGGCTTCTTTCTGCTACAGTGTTCCCGCCTCACCACCTTGTCCCGGTTTCCTGAAATGTCCCTGCAACATTTCAGCCCTGTTTCTTTTTGATGTAGGTTGCCTATTTTAAAAAGTTTTATTATCACATTTTTGTATCTTAAACTCTAGATCTCTGCCTCATTTTCTTTCTTCAGCTTGTAAACTGCCTTGAGTATTGTAAGATAGAAAGACGGTATACAAATTTCAAAAATGGAGGGTGGCCCTGAGCAAGGTTCAAGCTGTGGGCCGAGGCTGAGTTTTGCGCTGCTCCTCATCCCAGGAGATTCGCGAGGGTACCAGGTGAGTGGACAGCCTCTTCAATTTCAGTTGTCTTGGGTTTTCTTTTTTTAATCTTAAAATAGCTCTCCTGACAGCTCAAGTTGAGAGCCACATTTCCAAAATTGTATAAGAACACAAAACTAGACCGCTTCCATAACCAAGCCAGATCAGGCCAATGTCCCATTCAGTCCAGCATCCTGTTCTCACAGTGGTCAACCAGATGCTTTCAGAAAGCCAACAAGGTCGACCCAGACACAAGAGCCCTTTCTGCTCCTGTGGTTTCCAGCAACTGGCATTCAGAAGCATTTGCTGCCCTCAGTTGCGGAGGCAGAAAAGCCTTTAAAGCCTTCTCTGTGGCTACTAGCCTCTTTCTTCCCTTCAGACATCGTCACCGAAGCCCTGAGCAAGTTCAAGACGGGCCGAGCCCCTTGCGCTGCTCCTTCCCAGGAGATTCGCGAGGGTGAGTGGACAGCCTCTTCAATTTCAGTTTCTTGGGTTTCTTCTTCTTCTTCTCCTCAGCTCAGTTGTCCACATTTCCAACTTAAGAACACAATAAGAGTCTGCTGCAGATCAGGCCAATGTCCCATTCAGTCCTCACAGTCCACCAGATGAGCCAACAAGCAAAGCTCCAGTTCCAGAACTGGATTTTCTAGCTCCTGTGGTTTCCAGCAACTGGCAGAAAATGAAGCCCTTGTTGCTGGCTACAGTTGTTAGAAGCCATTATTAGCCCTTATAAGCTTTGTAGGTTCTGTTGCAACAGGGTGCTCCCTTCACACACAGGAGAACGGAGGAGGACCCAGAACAAGCTAGTAAGCCTGGGTCTACATTAATGTTTTAGGACAGGAGGAAAGGAGTGGAACAAAGGTGTTGTAACGTGGGGATCGTGATTCAGCAAGTGATTTCAGCTCTGACATAGCAGGCAGGAGACAGCTTCTTCATGTAACACTCTTTATTCAGGCAAACAAGACTGGGGAACTGAGGAGAGGGAAGCTACATTTATAGGGACAGAAGACTGGCTAGAAAGGATACATTTTGGAGGGAACAATCTCAAGCAATCACAAAGCTGCCTTTTGGTGGGAACCAATAAGACTGAGGATCCAAATGCAGCAACTTGAATGAACCAATAGTAGCTGTTCCTTCTGGAACAGGAAGGCAGTTACTTTCCCCTAATGCGAATACAGACAATAGTAATACAGATATGACAACCCTTGAATCAATACACAACAGGTGTGCCTGTCCTTATATAGACAGTTTGAAATTCCCTGCCCTGGAGCTCAAGACCACCCCTCCATACATCATACATACGTCACAGAAGGGGTGTAGCCCAAGACCACCCCCAGAAACACCATACATACATCGCAGAAGAGGCGGTCTACAACAGAAATCTGAGTTTATCTCCTGTCTGCCAGGTTATCTGATAATGCCTTATCTGATTGCCTTTCCTGGTAGTCTGGCCATTCCTTTGAGATGGTAATTACTTAATTCCTGAGACAATGGGAAGGTTTCTTTCACCTCCTCCCTCCTTGCAGAGAAACACTTGGTCAGCTTGGGAGTCAAAATGGTTTCAGGACTGTCCTCCCGCGCTGCCTCAGACACATGGCCTATACATTCATGTACGTGTTTGCTTGGTACACTTATGAACATTTATTATATATCTAAGACCTTAAAATTCGTATAACACCGTCAATAGCCTTCCCTGCCAGTTTGCAATTTTCTGAACTCCTCATGAAAATTCATCAGGATTCGATGTCTTCTAATATACACACTTCCCCTGAAATAACACGTTCACGTGTGTTTTATTTTTGCTAATCTGGACATTTTTATACACATGCTTTGGTACTCTATATGGATTTTTTTTTACACATTACTCTATGGGAAACTGTAGCACAAAATTCGGAGAAGTGCAAATTTCGAAGTGTTTCAGAACCGGCGCGGCGAGCAAGAGGCCAAAAAGGCCCTGCAGGCCAGGCATTCATCCGTGCCCTGGGCATGATGCCAAGCACAGCTCCTGGGCACCATGCCCAGGGGAAAGCCCCCTAAATTCCTGTCGCCATTTGGTGGCAGGGGGGACGATCCAGTCTGCAGCAGATCAGTTCACAGAGGAGGCCTAGGGCCTGAGGGAAAACAGTCCTTCAGGAAGTGGGCTGAGATGATGGGATTTGTAGTCTAACAACATCTGGGCGACCCAAGTTTGAGGAAAGGCTGATTTAGATTCTTATTAGATTCGAGTGGGTCTCATGGGAGTGTTAGCATTTCACCCCTCCCTTTGTGAGAATCGTATGACTTGTGGTCAGAGAGAAGGGGGAGGGAACTGAGTCTTTGATCTCCCTATTTAACTTCTCTTGTCTAGTCTATTCTATTCTATCTCTGCTGTAGATAAGATGTGTGGAAGGAATTTAGCAACACAGGCTGTATAATCTGTATATATATATTGTAGCTTGTAGAAATAAAGAAATAAACTGTTTCAAGTTAATGTAGCTACAGCGTTTATTGAACCTCTGGAGTTAGTGCAGGTGCTCATAACACACCGTTGTGAGTCCAGTTATCCGGATTGAGCTGAAGGTGTTCCAGCCTTCTAGCCTGGCCCAGTCGGGGCACAAAGAGGGGCACAAGACGTGGTTAGATCCTGGCTTAAATCCACAGGGAGATTTGGGGAGGCTACTGTGGCGCTGGATAAATATATTCATTGATACCGATTTTGAATCAGCCGTTGATTGATTCTCACTTAGCTTGACTTGCAGAGCATTTGGTAGCCTTGAGATTACTTTGCGTGGCTTGTAAAGAAGGCTAGTTGCACATGCACAGGTGTGTATGTGTGTTTTCTGTGTCCCATTTTGGACAACAGAAATAAACCGAATTGTCCAAATGCTTGTCCTCTTGAAAAGATTCTCCCTTAACCCACAGGCTTCCCTGGTAACAGGACTCTGAAAGCATCTTTTAACTCCAAGAGGAAGGCCTCCGATGATGTGGTCGGGGCTACTGAACTTTCAGCCAAGAAGAGGTACAATCGGAACATAGGAAACTGCCTTATGCAAAGTAGGACCACTGGTCCATCTGGTTCAGTAGTGTCTACACTGACTGGCAGCTGCTTTCCAGGTGTTTCAGGCAGGGTTCTCCAGGAGATCACCTGGAGATGCCAGGATTGAAACATCTGCATCCACAGCTAAAGTCTTTCCCCGTATTGGGATTCCCGTAACCTCTGAAACCAGCTGGGCTTGTCTAGCCTGGGTAGGGCGTGGACTCCATCCTCCCTTGGAGCACCGCCCATTTGGATTGGGACCCAGTGCCAGCTCAAAGGGTTGCGGGGACCTCTTGGGGAAGACCCCCTCCCTTGGTGGCTTTTTCATAGCTCAGTGCCCATTTCTGTGCAGGTTCTGGTAATCAGCTGCCCCAGGTGTATTGTGTACGGCAGGTGTGTGTGGGGGGGGGCTGGTCAAATGGAAAGGCCAACAGGTTTCCCCCACCGCTGCTCCTCTCACTCCTCATTTCTACCGCCTGCTTGCTTGTCAGGTGGAGAGTTTCCCCCGCCTCTTGAAAAGTGGTTTATAAATATATTAAATTAAATTTGAAAACCTGAGAAATCACTCATCCCATCCTTTTTCTCCTGTTCCCCACTGCCCAGGAGGTCATCCTTGGATCCAGCAAACTCAGATCCCTTTGGGGATGCTGTGCCCCTGTTCGATCGACCAGCGGATGTGGGTACTTCGCAAGGTAATGATATCGTGACACACACCTTGCTTAAAGATGTGCTTGTTGCCTGCAGGGCTCAGTTACCAGGAATTCTATGGCTCTATGCAAAATGTAAACTGGTAGTCGGTGGTGTGTGCTTTTACTACAGCTAGCAAAGCTGCCTGCATTTTTTGATTCCTGGTGTTGCAGCTTCCGAGCTTCAAAACTCACTACTGTGCCACAGCTGGCTGCATGCAAATCTAACGTGTGGATTAATTGTTTAAAAGGCTGGCGACGATGGATCAGCCACAGATTCCTGAATCGGCTATTTCATGAAATCGTTACATCAGCGTTTGTTTTAAGAAGGAAGGCTTGCGTTTAAGAAGCTGGAGCTCGGTTGCCTCACCTGTCTTCATAGCTGTCAAGTTTCGGATTTGAAAATAAGGGATCAGCAGCCTCACCTATCCCGGGGACAGTCACATGGCAGTGGTGGGCGGAGCCAGAAGCAAAAGTGGGCGGCACTGGTGTGAACGCGCTCAGTAGGCTTACTGTATTTTGGAAACGCTGCCCGTGGGCTACGATGCCTGTAAGCGCAGGAAATGGCTCCTGCTTGCTTTGAGGCTGCAAGGAGGTGAGGTCTTCCCAGTCCCTGGCCAGCAGGGGGAGGGAGAGGAGCTGCTTCCTTTGAAAAAACGGGAAATTAAAGGGATATAAAAAATAAGGGATAGCAGCGGGAAACTGCTTGAAATAAGGGAGATTCCCGGGGAAAACGGGATACTTGTTTTCTGCTGCTCCAGAGAAGCAGACACGGGGCAATGGATTCAAACTACAAGAAAGAAGATTCCACCTAAACATTAGGAAGAACTTCCTGACAGTGAGAGCTGCTGGAATTTGCTGCCAAGGAGTGTGGTGGAGTCTCCTTCTTTGGAGGTCTTTAAGCGGAGGCTTGACAGCCATCTGTCAGGAATGCTTTGATGGTGTTTCCTGCTTGGCAGGGGGTTGGACTGGATGGCCCTTGTGGTCTCTTCCAACTCTATGATTCTATGATTCTATGACAGCAATGCCTGTCTTCCTTTGTCAAGTTGGCATCCATCTGTCTTGAGAGGCAATGGAGTGCGCCTCCAGGGGTGAAGTCAAACGGCTGCGTTTGCGGCACCAAAGTGACTTCCCTGAGGCACAAAACTGGGCAGTGTGTGTTGAGGTCCTGGGGTGCCCAGATGACACTGGTATGGTATGGTATGGTATGATATGATATGATATGATATGATATGATATGATATGATATGATATGAGAGCAGACCAAGACGTTTGGCACCAGCTGCAGGAATTGCCGGAAGGAGACGTACAAGGCACCACCCAACTGTCTTAGGGACCTCACTCCTGGTTTGTGTAGGGTTTACTCCTGAGCCTTTTCTTCTCAAGGTAGCAGATGGTTAAGTTCAGAGTTTTCCTTTTCCTAGATGGCCTACCTTCTCAGGTTGACGAAACCCACCTGCCCCTCACTTCCCTCTACAGCACGTGCAGAAAGCATAAATATTTGGATACTGAACTCACCCCTTAAAGGTAAAGGGACCCCTGACCGTTAGGTCCGGTTGCGTCCGACTCTGGGGTTGCGGCGCTCATCTTGCTCTATAGGCCGAGGGAGCCGGCGTACAGCTTCCGGGTCATGTGGCCAGCATGACTAAGCCGCTTCTGGCGAACCAGAGCAGCGCACAGAAACGCCGTTTACCTTCCCGCCGGGAGCGGTACCTATTTATCTACTTGCACTTTTGACATGCTTTCAAACTGCAGGAGCTGGGACCGAGCAACGGGAGCTCACCCGATCATGGGAGTGGGGATTTGCAACGGGAGCTCACCCCATCGTGGGGATTTGAACCGCTGAGCTTCTGATCACCAAGCCCTAGGCTCTGTTGTTTAACCCACAACGCCACCCGCATCCCCTTACGTGTACTTACGTGAACTCACCCCTTGTTGTTGTTGTTCAGTCATTCAGTCGTGTCCGACTCTTCATGACCCCATGGACCAGAGCACGCCAGGCACGCCTATCCTTCACTGCCTCTCGCAGTTTGGCCAAACTCATGTTAGTAGCTTCGAGAACACTGTCCAACCATCTCATCCTCTGTCGTCCCCTTCTCCTTGTGCCCTCCATCTTTCCCAACATCAGGGTCTTTTCTAGGGAGTCTTCTCTTCTCATGAGGTGGCCAAAGTACTGGAGCCTCAACTTCAGGATCTGTCCTTCTAGTGAGCACTCAGGGCTGATTTCTTTAAGAATGGATAGGTTTGATCTTCTTGCAGTCCATGGGACTCTCAAGAGTCTCCTCCAGCACCATAATTCAAAAGCATCAATTCTTCGGCGATCAGCCTTCTTTATGGTCCAGCTCTCACTTCCGTACATTACTACTGGGAAAACCATAGCTTTAACTATACGGACCTTTGTCGGCAAGGTGATGTCTTTGCTTTTTAAGATGCTGTCTAGGTTTGTCATTGCTTTTCTCCCAAGAAGCAGGCGTCTTCTAATTTTGTGACTGCTGTCACCATCTGCAGTGATCATGGAACCCAAGAAAGTGAAATCTCTCACTGCCTTGTCGTGGCGAAGGGGCTTGAATTACTCAGGGAAGCTATGGACAGGTCAAGATGGACAGGTCATAGTGGAGAGTTTGGACCAAACGTGATCCACCTGGAGAAGGAACTGGCAAGCCACTCCAGTATCCCTGCCAAGAAAACTCCATGGACAAAGACAACAGGCATATAAAACTCACCCCTTATGTGTACACAAATGGTCACTGCTTTCTTGTGGGAGAGAAGCTCACCATGAAGTCTGCCCCATACAATACAGGATTCACGCCTTTAAGTCCGGTAGCTCCTACCGATTGGAACTCCCTCCCACTGTATTATCAGGCAGACATCGTTTCTAGTCTGTTTTCAGTGTCTGCTCGAGACTTTTCTCTGCCAACAATCCCTGTGACTGGAGGGCTTTAACCCAGTCTATATTAGATTTGAAGTAGTTATTCTTTAAATGTTTTTATTAATTTTTATATAGCTCTAGGTGGAAATGCCTGGTGCTCCCAGGAAATATTGTGGGTTGTTTTTACAAATGTGATTCGTGAATTTGGACCCACCTTGCCCCAAAAACACACACAAAGTCACCCCGAAGCGATGTTTTGGTCCGCCATCTTGATTCAAAATGGCGCCCAAATGGTCACGAAGACTGTTGCCCCCCCCCCACTTTGGGGACCTAGCATGCTTAATCTGCCTGTTGAGTTGCCCAGAGCAGTGTTCATGGGAAGCAACCCATAAACGGAACGAAATACACTTGTTTTCTCCCAACGCAGCTCCTACAAGCCCTGCTTCCGGACCTTCCAGTCCGTTCTCCGATCTAGGACGCCTCCCGGGAGACCCATGGACCCCGGCTGTGAAAACTCAGAGGAGAAGGAGCAGCGGCAGAAAACGCCCCCAAAGGTGGGGTTGCAAGTGGGTCTTTCCATGGAGGGCGGGAGGAAGGAGCTATGGCGGCGGTGATGTTGATGATAGGAAGACTTTGTCATATGCAAAGATGCAGAAGCTTCCCTCCCCGCAAGCCCTGAGAGGGGGAGGTGAGAATTTTCCCACTGCATGTTTTGGTATTCTTGTAGTTTGCTGTATGTTTGTAATGTTTTGCTCGTTCAGGGGTCAGCAGACTTTTTCAGCAGGGGGCCGGTCCACTGTCTGTCCCTCAGACCTTGCGGGGGGCCGGACTATATTTTGACAAAGAAAATAGAACGAATTCCTATGCCCCACAAATAACCCGGAGATGCATTTTAAATAAAAGCGCACATTCTGGTCATGTAAGAACACCAGGCAGGCCCCACAAATAAACCCAGAGATGCATTTTAAATAAAAGGACACATTCTACTCATGTAAAAACGCACTGATTCCTGGACCATCCGTGGGCTGGATTTAGAAGGCGATTGGGCCGCATCTGGCCCACAGGCCTTAGGTTGCCTACCCATGTGCTTAGTTGTACTGGGTTCTCTTTGGAAGAAAGGGCAAGGTACAGAAGTGAACCAATAAATATCAGCTTCAGATATGGGGGTTCTTGCCTGCAAAGTGGGCTGGTGGGAACTCTGACCCACAGGCTAAATGAGCCCCACCAGACCTTCTCATTTTGCCCACGGGGCCATTTTCCCTAGACCACACCTACTTCCCTCATCCATGCCTGATGTCCTGTGCGTGTTTTCAAGTAGGGATGCAGCTGGATCCTGCAGCTGGAAAGCAGAGGGCTTAATCCTGCTTGGTTTGTGTGCAAGTTCCCTGCAGGGAACAGGGTGATGCATCCGACCCCTGCCGAAAGCAGGATTTGAACTCCCAGCATATCAACTGTTCAATCCTGCCTGGTCACGTTCTCCCTTCATCTGTGGGGGCCACTTGCCAACTTGGAGAGGCGGTTGGAACCACATTGAAAGCGCATGGTTTTCCGCCAAAGAATCCTGGGAACTCTAGAGTATCCCCCCCCCGCAGAGCTACAATTCCCAGAACTACGCTTTCCATGATTCTTTGGGTGAAGTCATGTGCTTTCAATGTACATGTGACCAAAGCGTTCCAACCGCTTCCCTCTCTCCCCTTCCCTTTCAGGAAGCATTCCGCTCTGACTCCCCCCTGCCGCTCCCCGGCGCCTTTTGAGCGGAAGGACGCAGGGCGCAAATCCTTCAGCATCTTCTCCCGCAACAGCAAGGATCAGGTGAGTCCTCTGGAGAGCTAGAGACCCTCGCATGCTCCAGGGCCCACCCATCCTCCTGTTTCTGTGCTGTTGTGCTTCTCGTTCCAGCCAGCAGAGGCAGCAAATGGCTAGCAATTTGTGTGTGATATAACTGGTTGTTCTCTCGCAGAGCTTTCCAGATGTTTTGGGATGCAAAGCAATCTGGTTATCGGTCATGCTGGCTAGGGCCAATGGGTGTTGTTGTCCAACAACATCTGTAGGGCACCAGAAAAATGAAATAATTGCAAACAATGGCCACCTGTGCACCATATGTTTAAAACACTATAATGCAATAATATAAGATTTGAAATTAGAGTTAAACAATAAGCATATAATGTTTTAGTGTTCGTGTGTTAGGTATGTATAAGTTTTCTTTTTTTCCCATTTTTAGTTTGTTATTGTATTTGTAGTGTTTTAATTGTATTTGTGTGGTTTATTTTTGTGTATTTGTTGTTTAATGTGGAAAATTAATAAAATATATATATATATATATATATATATATATATATATATATATATATACACTATAATCAGGCATAGGCAAACTCTGGCCCTCCAGATGTTTGGGACTACAATTCCCATCATCCCTAGCTAACAGGACCAGTGGTCAGGGATGATGGGAATTGTAGTCTCAAACATCTGGAGGGCCAGAGTTTGCCTATGCCTGCTATAATGCCTCTTTAAACAGTCATGGTTTCCTGGGAACTGTAGTTTAAGGGTGCTAAGAGTTCTTAGGAGGCCAATTATTTTCCCCCACATAGCTACAATCCCCAGAGTTTCCTGGGAAGTGAGTTTTATTTTATTTTATGGATTTGATTTATTATATTTCTTCTAAAAATAATAATATTTTATTCTTTTTTCCATGTAGAAAGTTACACTTGTTACTCAACAATTGCATTCCAGTTCAACAAAACTGCAGACTGCCCAACCTTAATGTTTATAATCCAAATTGCATACAATTGCGTTTTGATCTATTACATTTCTATGCTGCCTTTCATTCACATGAATCGCAAAGCGGTTTGCAACCAGTAGGTAACAAGAACGTAATAGAACATCACAAATACAACGCGGGTCAAACAGAATGATCAGCAAATTATCAGTGGAACAATTACAGTCTATAAAACACTATTAACAAAGAAAACTGGGAGGCGGGGGAACAGGCTAAACAGCACAGTTGCAGATAAGGTCACAAAGTACTACAGCATTCGTAATCTGTAAAACAATATTATTGGTCAAGTACATTTTCCAACATACTTGGAATTTGTTTCGGCTACATTGCAATGTAAACATACAGACACTGTTCCTCTCACAATACAAAGAAGCAAAGAAACCCCACCCATAATTTACCTCCCCTTCAGCTATACAACTACGAATTTAACAATTTAATGGCACAAGGGGAAAAAACTATTCTTGTGCCTGGCCGATTTTGTATATGAAGTCCTGTAGCGACGTCCAGATGGAAGTAAATCAAGCAGATGATGACCGGGATGTAAAGGATCTGCTACAATTCTCTCTGCTCTCTTCCTAACTCGGGTAGCATAAATTGTCTCTATTGAAGGCAAGCTAACACCAATTACCCTTTCTGCAATTCTTACAGCTTGTTGGAGCCTTTTCTTGTCTCTGCCAGATCTCTGCCCCCAATCTCTGCCTGGCTCTTAGTGCTCTCCCCAGACAACCAGCCCTGCTTTGCACCTCCTTGGGTCTCTTTGGCTGGTTTGATTGCACCCTCAGTCTCTGGTAATCATTCTTGCTTGCCTGGATATAGGACAGAGAGGGATGCTTGAATCCATGTAGAAACAAGTCTGCTGTATGAATGTAAAATTTCACATTACAGCCGTACCTGGGACCTTGAACGCCTTGGCTCCCGAACAAATCAGCAACAATTGAAACCTGGAAGTGACTGTTCTGGTTTTCGAACGTTCTTTCGAAAGCCGAACATCCGGTGGGGCTTCTGCAGCTTCCGATTGGCTGCAGGAGCTTCCTGCAGCCAATCAGAAGCCGCGCTTTGGTTTCCGAACGTTTTGGAAGTCGAACGGACTTTCGGAACGGATTCTGTTAGCAGGGGCGTAGCAAGGTAAATTGGTACCCGGAGGCAAAAAAATTTTGTCACCCCCCCCCAGAGGCATGGGAAGGTCAGGTGGTACCCGGTGCGGAAAATTTCTTGTCAACCCCCCCATTGATTCCCCCCCCTGCAAAAATGGTTTTACGTTATTTCATATTTTCTTACAAAGGAATAATAACAAGTAATAATAATAAAAAACTTTTATTTATATCCCACCCTCCCTGGCCGAAGTCGGGCTCAGGGTGGCTAACATCAGATACATAACATTGGTATAAAATCAAACAATAATTAAATTACCTCCTAAAAACATCTCAAAATCAAATTAAAGTCTAATTAGATGGCTTTCCACAGGGTTAGGGTTGGGAACAGTAAGTGCTCCACTGAACTGAAATTTCAGCCTTCACGACATAGGAAAACAGCCAAGTAAACAGCTATTTTGGTGGAGGAGGGTCAAGATATTAACCAATATGCATGAAATTTCATATATAGCTATATAATCCCTAGTATAGTAAGATAAGACCTTCGGAGCAGGCATTTAAAAAAAATTTTTTTTCATTCCCCCCCCAAAATTGATCCTTGATAATTTGGCACCCCTCCATTATGGAACATGGGGCAGCCTGCCCCCCACCCCCTTGCTACACCCGTCTGTTCGACTTCCAAGGTACGACTGCAGTTGTTTCACCCACCTTCGCCTCTGGACCTTCCTGCCTCTGGCATGTGGCCCCCGAAAGGTTTCCTGTAAGGGAATGTGGCCCTGGGGAAGCTTTCCCACCCCGGCCTCTGATTGGATCTTTTGTTTTCTCTCCTAGCAACCGCTTCCTGCCTCCGCCAAAGAAGCACAACCAAACAGCAGGCTTCTGACGAAGAAGATGGCGACCGAGGACTTGGAAATCCCAACAACCCAGCAGAGATGGGCCTGGCTGCATTCACACAAGCTCAGAGAAAGTGAGCTAGGTGGGGTCTTGCTAATCCTTGGCCCGTGGATTTTTTCTCCGTGCATCCAATACTTAACGGGGCAAAGGAGAGGTTTAGCAAGTATCGGAGGTGAATGCCCATTTCTCTTGACCTAGGAAAGGCGCAGAGTCACCCTTACAGGAGCAAACCTGTAGGAAGTGGTCTTATCCTGCGCCAGACCATTGGCCCAACTAATTTAGTGTTGTCTGCACTGGCTGTCCAAGGTTTCAGGCAGGGGGTCCGACTTGGGCCCCAGCTTATGGGGGCCCAGTGTGCGTGACGTCACGTGTGTCCTCGGACTCTGGCTTCCAGTACCACCGGAAGTCTGGTTCCGAAACCTCGCGGGACTTAGGAAGTTGCGTGGGGACCCTGCAGTGTGGGTGCTGAGCACCCACAACAATTTTTTTGGTGGGTGCTCAGGCACCCAGAGCCCCCTATAGTTGGTGCCCCTGGTTTCAGGACAGGGCATAGCAAGACTGTAGCACTGAGCTATGGGGCTATCCCTCTTCAAGGGGTGGTCAGGGGTGGTGGTTGTAAGTTTATCAGCATCCAGGTACCAAAAGCCGAGGGCCGTATTCCAGCTGACAGCAGTGAGGACATCCTGGACTGGCTATCTGATCCGGACCAGAAATGGGTGGGCTAATATTTGGATTGTGTTCGCACTGTAATTTTAAAGCGCTATAGTGCCACTTTAGACAGTCAGCTGATTCTGGGGACTGTAAATTAAGGGAGCTGGGAGTTAGGACTGCAGAGTTGCAAGGGACCCTGGGGGTCATTCAGTCTAGCCCCCTGCAAAGCGGGAATCTCAGTTAAAGCACCCATGACAGATGGACATCCAGCCTCTGCTTAAAAGCAGAGTCCGTCAGAAAGTTCTTCCTGATGTTGGAGTTGCCTTCAAATGAGAACTCTCCCCCATCTCTAATCAGAAAATCCAAAGTGATTTCCCCAAGATATTTCATTCTTGCACCTCTTTTTCATTAACTGCTCTTACTGTCGGAAAGTTCTTCCTGATGTTTAGTCCATAGCTGTCAAGTTTCGGATTTGAAAATAAGGGATCAGCAGTCTCACCTATCCCGGGGACAGTCACATGTCAGTGGTGGGCGGAGCCAGAAGCAAAAGTGGGCGGAGCAGCAATGTAAACTCCAAGCGGGCTCGGGCTCGGAGCGGAGCAAAGAGGAGGGCAGCCATGTGCTCCGCGCGATGGAGCCCCATCGTCTTCTTGTCTGATCCCATCAAAACAGGACAGGAAGCAGCAGCTGCTCAAAGGCAGCCAGGCTCCGCCCACCAGCTAACCCTATTGGCCGGCTGAGGGGCTCGGCGGCAACGGATAGGGGCTGATGCAGGGGGAGGAATACACCCCCCTGTAAGCACGGGAAACGGCTCCCACTTGCTTTGAGGGCTGAGGCTTTTCTCTCCAAGTAGGCGAGGTCTTCCCACCCAGTCCCTGGCCAGCAGGGGAGGAGCTGCTTCCATTAAAAACGGGAAATAAGGGAGAATCCCGGGGAAAACAGGATACTTGACAGCACTGGTTTAGCCATTGGTTCGAGTCCTAACCCTCCGGAGTAGGAGAAAACAAGCTTGTTTCCTCGTCGATGTGACAGCCCTTGAGATATTTGAAGATGGCTACACAGAACTACAGGGACGCGGGTGGCGCTGTGGGTTAAACCACAGAGCCTAGGGCTTGCCGATCAGAAGGTCGGCAGTTCGAATCCCCGCAATGGGGTGAGCTCCCATTGCTCGGTCCCTGCTCCTGCCAACCTAGCAGTTCGAAAGCACAAAGTGCAAGTAGATAAATAGGTACCGCTCCGGTGGGAAGGTAAACGGCGTTTCCGTGCGCTGCTCTGGTTTGCCAGAAGCGGCTTAGTCATGCTGGCCACATGACCCGGAAGCTGTACGCCGGCTCCCTCGGCCAATAAAGCGAGATGAGCGCCGCAACCCCAGAGTCGTCCGCGACTGGACCTAGTGGTCAGGGGTCCCTTTACCTTTACACAGAACTACACTTCCCAGAGTTCCAGGGAAGAGGGATTGATGGTTCTACCATGGGAACCCCAACCCTAATCTGTCCTTACTAGACAGGCAAAAGAAAACCACCAAGACAGCTATAAGCCGTGTGTGTGTGTGTGTGTGTGTGTGTGTGTGTGTGTTGGGGCAATATGGTCCCTAGCTAGGCCTTGGGAGTTGATGGCATTGGTGGTGAGGCTACCTCAGCTGGGCCACTGACAACTCCCAGCCTTTGCCAACCCGGTGCTCTCCAGCTTTTGGACTACAACTCCCACCAGCACCAGCCCAGCATGGAATTGTAGTCCAAAACACCCAGAGGGCGCCAGGTTGGCCATGGTTGCTGAAGCCCAACCAGTGCTTTTTGTCAATGTGAAACAACTGCAAACAACCTCCTTCCTTGGAGGTTTTTAAGCAGAGGTTAAGAGCAGTAGACTCGTAATCTGGTGAACCGGGTTCGCTTCTCCACTCCTCCACATGCAGCTGCTGGGTGACCTTGGGCTAGTCACACTTCTTTGAAGTCTCTCAGCCCCACTCACCTCACAGAGTGTTTGTTGTGGGGGAGGAAGGGAAAGGAGAATGTTAGCCGCTTTGAGACTCCTTCGGGTAGTGATAAAGCGGGATATCAAATCCAAACTCTTCTTCTTCTTCTTCTTCTTCTTCTTCTTCTTCTTCTTCTTCTTCTTCTTCTTCTTCTTCTTCTTCATGGATGCTTTAGCTGAGATTTCTGCATTGCAGGGGGTTGGACTAGATGACTCTTGGTGGTCCTTTCCAACTCTGCCATTCTGTGAAAGCCCCGCAGGTAAAGACAACCAAATTCATTCGGCGTGAGATCTTGGGCACTTGAAGACGTGTTCAGATGAGCGTGCAGAAGCTCATCCCATATTGACCGGGGTTGCCACAGAACTCCGTACGGCTGCATGGCATTAAACATGGTTCCCTCTTCTCTTGGGATATCTTATTTTTTTAGGATCTACAAGCCAGCCAGCCCACGAAAATGCTTGCGGCCCTAGCTGCACAAATCCAGAGGCCGGACATGCTGCGGTGAGATGTAAACACGGGGCTGGGCGAAATCCCTGTTTGGATGCTGTCAACTATGCACACCAGGAGCCGGATTCGGATGCCTTGGTAGCGGAGGCCGAGCTACCAGATCCTCTACCCAGACACCACAGAGTTCTACGCCGGTCGGTGAGCTGGCCTGAAGAGCTTTCGGTGAGGGCTGCCGCAGAAGACGGCGAAATGGATTTCTCTCCGGACGAGGCTGCTGTCGGCCCAGGAGCACATCATGCCCAGAGCTTTGGCCTAGCTGAGCCAGAGCAGCCTGGCATGGAAGTATTAGTAGCAGGCATGAGGCAACTGGGCATCCCTGCTGTTTGTGTCACCCTGGCAGACAGCTGCCCAGAGAACGGGCCCAGCGCCCTGCCTCAAAAGATGCTTCCCTCGGATCCTGGCTCCCCCATCACTCTGGCCGACCGCTTCCGCCACCTCCACGAGGCTCCAATAACCGGCCTCAAGCGCCTGACCCTCAGCTTCCAGCGGGCATCGCCCCAGCCTGACAAAGGGCCGGAGGCCGTGAAGCTCAGCGTCCCCAAGCGCAAGGCGGGGCGCCGCTTTGGCCGGTCGGTGAGCCACGAGAGCGGCCTGCCCTTGCAGGCCGGACAGGAGGTGCAGGCTGGGCACGGGGCGACTAGGGGAGCCCCCGGTCTGCCCTCCAGGAGCCCCTTGCAGTCCTTCAAGGCCTACGGGCGGCAGATCTGCCTAACCCGGAAAAACATCCTGATGTCCCTGGCCGGGCTGCGTGGCAAAAGGGAGGCGCCAAGGCCTCCGAACTCCGGCCTGCCGAGTCAGGAGCCCCCAAGTGCCAACTGGAGCACCTGCCAGAGGGAAAGAGGAGTCGGACCTATGGCTTTGGAGGTGGCAGGATTAGGCAGCTCGCGGCTGACCCAAACTACCTGGACTTGCGGCAAAACATGGCTGTAGCCCGTGACCCAACGGCAGCTAGTTTTTCAGCCTGGTGGGGTTAATCCTCTCCTGTCTGTTTCTACTGCAAACAATCCCCGAAGGTGGGCTGTCCCCGCCAGAAACTATTTTCCTTCGCTCAGCATGGGGACCCTGTGGAACCTCCAGATGTTGTCGGACTACGACTCCCATTGTCCCTGCCCCTGCTGGCTGATGGGAGTTGTAGTCCAACAACATCTGGAGGTCAAAGAGGCTTCCTGTCCCTGCCTTTAACAAGATCTTGGTTTTAACACCAATCTCTGTTCTCACACGGCCCGAACTAACTCCCCACCCCACCCTGCCTTCACTGTCTGTGTGTGTTGTTGTTGCCTTTTCAGCGGCTAACCTTGTGCAAAGTTTTGTATAAAACCTATTGGTTGTGAGTGTTGGAAGAGTATCTATTTAGTAAAGCCCCCTCCGCAAAGCTACACCCTGTATCCCCCCCATCATCTACCAGTAGCATCTCTGACTTTGTATTTTATACCCGTAATTCATATTATTTCTCTCCCCCCCCCCACCTCGCCCGTGGGGAATCTGAATATTCGGAGGAGTGGTCTTGGCACAGCAAACCGGAGCTTCAAAAAAAAAAAATCACCGTTTAGAGTCGTAGAATTATGCTTGTTAAAATCACCGTTTGAAATCGGAAGGGCTTTTCTCCTGCAGCTTATAAGTGAAGGTGAAAGGGAGAGTTGGGTTTGGTCCGTTTTCGCTTCCCTCAGAATTATTGGTAGCTGGAAAAGGGAACAAGACTAAAAGAAAGAAAGAAAATTCCTCAGTCACATATTATATTAGTTCAGTTTGCTCTCGGATGTTTGCGCGTGCAGGTTCTCCACTTGCCCTCCAGGGGGCAGTCAGGTGCTTCCCTTGTTTCCAAATCTTATTATTTTAAAGAAAATATTTTCTGATGGGTGTGTCCCCAATGCCTTGTGTGCCTTTTTTTCTTTTCTTAATTCTAACAAACACGAAATAATTAAAAGCAAGAAATACCACACGGCGGATGTTTCTCCTAAATGACTTCTTCCTCCGTAACATGGTTTTTCGTTTTAGCTTTTAGCTTTTAACTTACTGACTTGCCTTTTTTAATTGTCCTGTGCTTTTCCTTAGTCTTTGTTTAAATATATATTGAGGGTCTAATCCAAGCATTTGGGGAATGGGAACCTGCAAAAAAAAAAAAGGTAAAACAACAACAACAGGATACAGAAAATTCTGGTTCTGTTAATGGCTGGTTCGGCCCCATCATCATTAGCGAGGGGCTGAGTACCTTGGCTGCTGCAGCCTCTAAATATTGGAAGGAAGGCCTCTAAAGGAAGGAAGGAAGGAAGGAAGGAAGGAAGGAAGGAGGAGAAGGAAGGAAAAGGAAGAAGAAGAAAGAAAGAAAGAAAGAGAAAGAAAGAAAGAAAGTGTTGTGGGGGGGGGGATTCTGCAACAAAAGAAAGAAAGAAAGAAAGAGCCACTCATTTTTCTTCTTAGCGGGTTTTTTCTGGTATTTCTCTTGGCCCAGTGTCTTAAAATCCAGCCTTCCTCTATGCAACATTAAGATCCAGACTCCCTTTGCTCATCAACTTCACTGTCAGAAATGAAAAAAGAGGTTAATTTGAGGGATGCCCTCTGGTGGTGTTTGTGGGGGGGGGCGTGACAAGGCGGAAGGAGATGAGAATCTAAATTCAGCAAGTCATAAGCATCTGGAAGCAGAAAGTGCTGGAGGTTAATTTAGGTTGATTTCAGCAGAGATGGGGAATCTGTCGCTTCTCCAAAGAAACCCATTTAACATTCTGGATCTATACAAAACTTGAGTGTGGGACTGCATCTGCACCATACATTTAAAGCACCCCCCCAAAAAAAATTACTGATCATGGGAACTGTAGTTTGCTACAGGTGCAGGGAATTGTAGTCGTCTGGGGGTAAACTACAATTCCCAGGATTTATTAATTTTGTGTGTGATGGGAGGAAGGTGCTTTTAATGTGTGGTGCGTACACAGCTTGGTACTGTAACTTTCTCCTGCTTTGATCCAATTTATTTGTTCGGTTTTTTTGCCCTGAGACAAAGGAATGTGTTGTTGTTTTTTAGGTACTTACATAACTAGCACTCCTGATCCAAGTGCCGAGGATTGAGAGTGTTTTTAATATCAACCAAACAATATTTGGGGAGGGTGGGAAATAGCAACCCTGGAAGTTTGGCTTTTCCGTGCAAATTCTGCGAGGGTGGCGGAGAAGGTGAAACCGTAGATATTCTCAATGAATAATTTGGTGCCAAAGTGGCAAGCACAAATCCAGAATAGCTAGCTTCCTTCCTTTTAGGAAGCTTCCTTCCTTCCTTCCTGTTGATGCAAGCTTTGTACTTCCACAGAATGCTTCAGCAGCCACAATGGAACAAGCTTGTTTTCAGCTGGAAAACTTATTTACAAAACCTTCCACCTCCCCCCACCCCCCACCGGCCAGTTGACACCAGCTGCAATTTATTTGTTGCTTTGCTTACAGTATTCGCAAAGCTATTTTTTTGTTTTGTTAAGCCAAAGAAAGCGTGCTTCTTCTTTTTAACTAAAAAGGTTATGTGCTTTTTAGTTTGCAGGAGGGCAAAGCAACCCCTGTGGTCGACAGCACAGAGGCGGCAGTTAATTTCTCGACTTCGTACCGCGATTGCCAAGGCTATTAGCTCTACATTTCTATATGGTGGTGCCTTCTGTGAATTCAGAAGTGGTTTATGTGGAATCATCTCAGATTTTGTAACAGGAGCTATGGGGCTGAGGCTTCAGCCAAGAGGATTGAAGCACCTCATTGGGGTGACCAAATTCTGCAGCTCAGCCAGAGATGACAATAATAATAATAATAATAATAATAATAATAATAATAATAATAATTTTATTATTTATACCCCACCCATCTGGCTGGGTTTCCCCAGCCACTCTGGGCAGCTTCCAACAAAAGATTAAAAATACATTAAAATGTCAGACATTAAAAACTTCCCTAAACAGGGCTGCCTTCAGATGTCTTCTAAAAGTCAGATAGTTGTTTATTTCCTTGACATCTGATGGGAGGGTGTTCCACAGGGCGGGCGCCACTACTGAGAAGGCCCTCTGCCTGGTTCCCTGTAACTTTGCTTCTCGCAGTGAGGGAACTGCCAGAAGGCCCTCGGAACTGGACCTCAGTGTCTGGGCTGAATGATGGGGGTGGAGACGCTCCTTCAGGTATACTGGGCCGAGGCTGTTTAGGGCTTTAAAGGTCAGCACCAACACTTTGAATTGTGCTCGGAAACGTACTGGGAGCCAATGTAGGTCTTTCAGGACCGGTGTTATATGGTCTCGGTGGCTCCCAGTCACCAGTCTAGCTGCCGCATTCTGGATTAATTGCAGTTTCTGGGTCACCTTCAAAGGTAGCCCCACGTAGAGCACATTGCAGTAGTCCAAGCGGGAGATAACTAGAGCATGCACCACTCTGGTGAGACAGTCTGTGGGCAGGTAGGGTCTCAGCCTGCGTACCAGATGGAGCTGGTAGACAGCCGCCCTGGACACAGAATTAACCTGTGCCTCCATGGACAGCTGTGAGTCCAAAATGACTCCCAGGCTGTGCACCTGGTCCTTCAGGGGCACAGTTACCCCATTCAGGACGAGGGGGTCCCCCACACCCACCTATATCCTGCCCCCCCAAAACAGTACTTCTGTCTTGTCAGGGATTGAACCTGGGGCGTTCTTATTTATTGAACTTATTTACTGATAAGCAAACAGTTAAGCAATTTAAAAGCAAAACACTCCAAAACCGATTAGCACTGCAACAATTAAAAACATTCTTTCATCCAGCGATCTCGAGGTTGCAAGGGACTGTATTCCTCAGCCGCCAAATATAAACAGGACTGCTTTCAGGTTCCTCCTGAAAGCTGGAATGACGGAGACAGGTGCACCTCGCTAGGGAGGGCATTCCGCAACTAGGGAGCCACCACTGAAAAGGCCCTGCTATGGTCAGCGCCAGCTGGGCAGCCCCCAGCGACGGCACCACCACCACCACCAAGGCCTCACCTACCAACTGTAGGGTCTGAAATGCTTGGTACTGTGGAAGGCGCTCTTCTGGGTACTTGGGTCCCGAGTATGCTAGTATTAACTACAATTCCCATCATCCCTGACCACTGGTCCTGTTAGCTAGGGATGATGGGAGTTGTAGTCCCAAAAACATCTGGAGGGCCGAGTTTGGGGGTGCCTGATCTGGGCAATGTTGGTCCTTTACCAACCCAGCAGCCACATCTTGTGCTAGTTGCATGCTAAGCTTATATATTGTACTCTACCACTGAGCTACGACCCTCCTCTCCCCCCCACCCCCTAGTTGCTGCTGTGGCTAAATAGCTCAGCCGGTAGAACACAAGACTCTTGATCTCAGGGCTGTGGGTTTGAGCCCCACATGGGGCAAAAAAGGCTCCTGCATTGCAGGGGGTTGCACTAGTAGAATCCTACTTTAAACTGAGCTCTCCGTTGCAGATCGCTTCCCCTAAACAATGCACTGTTGCTTTGGTCTGTGTATATCTCTCTTTCTGCCACCTGCATGACTGTGCAAAAAATGGAACATTTTTCTTCTGCTTCTCTTTCTGTCTCATCTGGCTTGGCTAAGCGGTGTTTGTTACTAGTCTTCGGAAACATCTCTCTCTCTCTCTCTCTCTCTCTCTCTCTCTCTCTCTCTGCCTCTCTCTGCTTTTTTCACCTCCAGAACTGGTTTCACCTTCAGCCTTTTCCCTGCTTCTCCACAAACACCTTCTTCAGAGGTGAGGAATGAAGGACTGCCAGGCTGCTTGGAATTTCAGCAGCCTGTCTGGAATTTTCTCTTCCTGGCGCCGTGCCAGGAACCAGGAGCATATAAAAGCCAGCCGGCTTAGAAAAATATGTGGTCAGTTTTATCTCCTTACTCTCTGAAAGATGCAGACAGGTTAGGGCTTAAAAAAAAAACAAATAAAAGTATTGTATGTTTCCCCCCCCCACCCTCTCTAGAATGATCAAGGCAGTGTGTCCTTAAGTTAATTATTTGAGGAAGGAGGGGGGGGGTCCTATCCTCTTTCCTGGAAAGAAAGCAAGTATGAGGAAATGCATGCCTTTACAGACCACAGAATGAAGAATCACAGAATTGTAGAGTTGGAAGGGACCCCCGAGGGTCATCTAGCCCAACCCCCCTGCAAAGCAGGATTCATGGCTAAATAACCCCTGACAGATGGCCAGCCCCAACCGCTGTTTAAGGAGTGTGCGCCACCTTCCGAGGTGGTCCATTCCACCGTCAAACAGCTCTCCTCCAGCATCAGGTTCCCAGTTTATTTTGCAAATGAGCCACTGAAATGATTAAATCGTTTTACTACCTAGTAATACAGACCCAAGTGTGTCTTTTAATTGTAGTAGAGAGGCTGAGATAGAATTTCACCTCCACAAGCACTAGAGAGACTCTGTACGCTTTCCAAAGAGGCTGTTTCAGCTTACTTGTAAGAAATGCACATTCACACAGTCTTGCTGGCTCCTTCAAAGTACCATATTCTTCTGTGTATAATACTAGGTCCCCCCCCAAAGATTATATCAAAAGGTAGGGGGCGTCTTATACACGGATAGTGCCAAGGGTGGACTGGCGATTGGTTGTTGTTGAAAAAATACAGGTGAAACTCGAAAATTAGAATATTGTGGAAAGGTTCGTTTCTTTCAGTAATTCAGCTTAAAAGGTGAAACTAATATATGAGATAGACTCATGACATGCAAAGCGAGATATGTCAAGCCTTTATTGTGATGATTATGGCGTACAGCTGATGAGAACCCCAAATTAACAATTTCAACTTTGGGGTTTTCATCAGCTGTGCGCCATAATCATCACAATTATAACAAGCAAAGGCTTGACATATCTCGCTTTGCATGTCATGAGTCTATCTCATATATTAAACTCCAGTAGCTAATGAAAACAATTGCTTACATAAATGGACTTTCCCACGATATTCTAATTTTTCGAGTTCCACCTGTACACAGGGGCGTCTTATAGACGGAAAAATACGGTGGTTGCGTAAATAGCGATGTATCCTAGCCTCTTTGCTTTCCTGGGGAGTGTCACAGGTGATCCCTCCTCTCCCTGCCCCAAGATGAAGGTGGGACCCTATTTTCCTCCTTAAAAGTATGCATGGGGCTCGCCTTGACCCATGGGAATAATTCAGGCAGATGACTTTCAAAACCTGCTGCAAGGATTATCCCACGACTGCACGTGAACTATAGCTCTGTATTAGATACCGAAAGGTTATACTGTACTAGTAGCGTAACACTAAGAACATAAAGAAGACCCCTGGCTGCAGGATCAGGCCAATGGCCGATCCAGTCCCTCACCCCCTCCTGATGCTTCAAGCAACTGGTGATTTAGAGTGTTATAACCTGCCTTGGGGACTTTAGGGCGAAGGGTGTGCAAGAAACCTGATAAATGATAACAATACTTTGAGAAACTCATTTTAGATTCAGGTTTAGGTTATTTTTTAGTTGTTTGTAAAAAGCAGGCTGGCTACAGTAAATTTAATTTATCACACATACATACACCCCCCAAAAAAGAAAATACCCAATGATGTTTATTGTTTATTTATAGAAATATTTGCATCCTGCTGTGCCACATCTCAAAGTGGTTTGCATAGAACCGTAATCAGGAGAGAAAAAACCCCATTCTAGGAAATGATATATAATGAAATGAAAAAAATGTTTAAAAAAACCTTTATTAAAAACAAAAAACGAGAAGCTTTCTTATTAGGAATTACAGGTACCAACATCCCAAAGGAGCAGAAAATACTTATTATGTATGGGACAACAGCTGCTCAGATGTTACTAGCCCAGAGATGGAAAGAGGACAAAGTTCCAACCAGAGAGGAATGACAGGCTAAGCTAATGGCAAAACTGACCGGAAACCTCAGGAACCAAGAAGACAAAAACTTCAATAAAGAACAGGGAACATTTATAATTTTATCTAGGAGACCACTGTAAGCAGATGAAAACATTAGCAGGATTTTTAATAACACTTGAAATGTAGCAAATATCATGTACAATATGGAGAGATATAAAATATATGGACTATGAAATAATACGCAGTTGAAAAACTTGACAATGGGACCCATGGAGGGGAGGGTGGGAAGTCTGGAGATTCAGATAAATCTTGAAAAAAAATGGATACGTATTTCGTATTGTTATAATCCTGCACTTGTAAAATCAAAAAATCATCTGGGGGAAAAAAGACTATAATTTAAAAAAAACACAAAAAACATTAAACAGCTAATAATGACAGAATTTAAGAAGAGCCCATCTGGATCCGGCCAAAGGCCCACCGATTCACAGCAGCCAAGCAGATGATGCCCGCAAGCAGGATCCGAGCACCACCGGAGCAACCCCCTTCTGCAATTTCCAGGAACTGGTATTCAGAAGCGTTGCTGGCACCGACTGTGGAAGGGAAGCATCCTGGCTAGTAGCTGCTGACAGCCCCCCCCCCCCATGAATTCCTCTTTTAAAGTCATTGAGGATGGATGCGTTCAATGTGCTGGATGGATCCCACTCGAGGTGTGCTGCTGAGCCTGGTGCCTCCTTCTCTCCTACGTGAGCTGGCCTAACACCCGATGCTCCAGGGAAGTTGGCAACAGGTAGAAGTGGCTGAATTACAACTAATCACCAAGCTTAAAACCACGGAGAAACCTGGTCTGAACAAAGACATTGGATTCTTATCTCATTATACATAACAAAGCTATCTTTAGCCATCTCACCACTTGCCTTTCCCTGCAAGACTAATTACAGCCATTAAGAGTCGTCAACAGGTTTTCTACACCTATCAGCTGATCACCCATTCCCACCACCCTTCTGAGCAATACCCCTCCCCACTCCCTCACTATATTTAAGGATCTGGTGACTTCTGTTTCAGTGTATCTGAAGAAGTGTGCATGCACACGAAAGCTCATACCAAGAACAAACTCAGTTGGTCTCTAAGGTGCTACTGGAAAGAATTTTCGATTTTGTTTTGACTATGGCAGACCAACACGGCTACCCACCTGTAACAGGTAGAAGCTGCGCCAGGGGCACCCCTCCTACGAATCCTAGAGTCGGAAGCGTCCCCAGGCCAGGGGGTCATCTAGTCCAACCCCCCCCCCCACTGCGATGCAGGAATCTCCACTGAAGCACCACTGACACACGATGGCCCTCCACCAAGGAAGGAGAACCCGCCACCTCTCGTGTGGGTTTGGGGGGAAGCCAGTTCCGCAGCGAACAGGTAGACTGCTCCTGGCCCGTGGAGGTTCCACCGACGACCGCAGTGGCGAGAAAAAAGCTCCCTGGTGAAGGCGGAGGGGAGCGATCGGGTGGCGGCGAGAGATCCGCCGCTGCTTCCCTCCCTCCTTCCCATGTCCTTCTCCCCCGCCCTCCTCTGCCCCTTCTCTATCCCCTCCTAGGGGCGGTCCGGGGGGCGGGGAGCCGGCCGGCTGGCTGGCTGGCGCTGCTGGAGCCGGGATGCTCCGCTAGTGTCTCCGCGGCTCCCGGCAGCTGCGAACGAGCCAGCCGAGCAGGGCGGGCGCCCCACTCCTTCCAGCTGCCCCCCAGCCCAGCCCTCCAACCCAGCCATGGCCGAAGGAGGCGGAGAAGGAGAGGACGACGTCCAGTTTCTCCGGACCGTGAGTCTTTAATTTTTGGAGGGGGGGCTGGAGGAGAAGAAGGAGGAGGAAGATTTTTTGGGGGGGAGGGAAAAAAAACAGGAGGAAGAAAGGGAAAGGGGGAGAGGAGGGGTGCAGGCGAAGGGGCATGCGTGAAATTAGGGGTGAAGGGGAAAGGCAGTGTAATGCTAGTTAAGGTGGGAAGTTGGGGTGGGGGGCGCGCGCCCTAACCCCACTTCCCAGGCAGTGAGCCCCACGGAATTCAAGGAGACTTGCTTTCCCTGGGGAGGCGTTAGGATTGCGCTGTGGGGCAGGTTGGGGTGGAGGACTGAAGGACAAGTTGGGGTGTGTGTGGAGGCAAGGAGGGCCCTGTATTGGGGGGGAGGGTTGAAGTGCAAAGTTTGGTGTTAAAGATGGGGGTGGAGTTTGAAGGGGAGAGCGAGTCAGGGGAAGAGACCCTTTGCTGGGGAGAGTTTGGGGGGGGGTGGGCTCGGTTGCATCTGGGGGTGACTTCTCGACGCGCCTAAGGAGCTCTGGCTCTTTCCAAAATGTTCCGTGACCTTCCTAAGGACTGATCTTCCGTGCCAGCCTTTGCCAACCTGGTGCCCGCCAGGTGTTTTTTGGACCACGCAACATCTGGATGGCACCAGGTTGGGGGGCACCTCCCTGCTCTGTTGCTTGTGTGTTCAGGCAACTAACCGTCGCGTGGCACTTTACAAAAAGAGAAAATAATACTTATTTTTGGGTGAGGCGGGGGGCGGGGAGAGCTGGGGAATCATGCATGCTTCAGGAAAGTCTTCCGAGTGTTGGTTTTCTTTCCTTAAAAATAAAACAAAACCAGGGGCCTTTTGTCAAACGTGAATTTGGAGCTTGGGAGGGCGTCAGTGCGACTGGCAGGCAGGTGTTCTAAACTGCAGAGATAAATTAATATCGCCGAGCAATATTCAGGCACCATCCTGAGCAATTTGGGTCAGGGGATCCTTTCTCCTCGACCCTCAGCTTCTTTGGGGAGGACCTCACTGAGCAGGTTAGAGGCCTTGATCTCCCTCCCTCCCTCCCCCCGCTCTCCCTCAGCGGGGGCTAAATTTAGAGACAGCCCTGTTGTCCGTGGGACGTCAGCCACCAATCTGCCTCAGAACAGGTGGTATCCACAGTCGGGTTGGATTCGACCCAGTTCCTCAATGCCACCTCCTCTGCCCACTTCCATGTATGAACCCAAGACAGTGCACAAAGAGCCCTGTTGCTCAAAGGTCCATCTGGCCCAACATCTGGCCGATGGGATGTTCGGAAGCGGGGCAGGAAGGCCACAGATCCTGCTAAATCTTCCTTTTCCTTTCTCCCCCCCCCTCCCTCTGCCCTGGAGTCGTTCTCCCTTTGGACAGGGAGGATGGATCTACCTGTTGAGCTGTGGATCTGTTTTGCTCAAGCTCAGGCTGTCCGTTCCCCGTCCCTAAGTAATGTATGCCCAAGTGGTTCTGGTCACTGCTGTTTCCTTGGGGCAGAGCCACCACACATGGAGGACAAGTCTACTGATGACTGCTGGCTATGCTCTGCCTCCACCTCTGAATCCCAGCTGGTGGAAGCCACAGGAGGGGAGAGGGCTCTTGGGTGGGCTTCCCATAGGCATCTGGTCGGTCCCTGTGCGAACAGGATTCTGGAGTAGATGAACTACTGGCCTGATCTGACAGCCAGACTCTCCATATTTGCTTAATATCTCTCTGTGGCCCTGAGAGCCGATGGCTTAGGAGGGAGGATGCAAGGTTGTGCAAAAGGGGGGATTCCCTGTTGCAGCAAGGAACTGTGTTTGCCAGTGGGCATCTGTGTCCTGTGTCCGTACGCTCTGGGCGGCATGGGGTTAACTCCGATCCTTTCCTGGCCTCTCCAGTTACTAACCTTTATTTATCCTGGGCTGACAGCTGGGTGCCATTCATCACAGGGTGGCATCTCAGGTTTAGGGAGGCAGGGGCTGGACTCCCCTAGCTGTGGGGGTCAGGGAAAGGTGCTTGCTCGGGAGGATTGCTCCCTCAAAGGGTTAAACCGGGTCTGGAATGCAAGATGATCTTTGGTCATAGCGCATGGGGGTGGGGTGGGGGCCCAGGAGACCTCCTTTCTCTTTGATCGGGCCTGGTAGTTGTTGGAACCACACTGCTTCCCTCTCCACCCCCCAATGAATCCTGGGAATTGTAGTTTAAGAGTGCTACCAGCTGTAGTTCTCTGAGGGGTCAGCCCCCGTTCCAAGGATTCCTTGGGAGAAACCATGTGTTTTAGAAGCACAGTGTGGATGTTTCCTGCGATTCGTTTGTAGGGTGCAAATGGATGCTGCTTTGATGGTCAGTCACAACAGGTAGCAGTAGAAACCTGGGCCTGAAGGCAACGTCAGAAACTGAGATATCTAAACTCGGCGCCACATGGATTCTCTAAACCAAGGTTGCAGTCACCAAAATGGAACGCCCATTGGCCATTTTGGGGGCAAGACGTCTCAAAAGTCTCGTTTTCCAAATGATGGACTGACTGGGATAGATTCTCAGTTAAACATCTGGCTAGTTCAGAGGACTAACTTGAGCTAGGTTCGAGAGTTTTGAGAACTTACAAGAAGAAAAGTCACTCGATCCAAGGACCTTTCACATATCTATCGGCCAATTCCGACCTTTTTTTCTGAACGGCGACTGCTCCTGCTCAGGCTGCACAGGAAAAAGCATTTTGGTTCCAGAAACTCATTCCGAGGGTGCAGATAAATTAATAACTGCGCTAATTTCGAACACAGGCTGAAGGCTAGCATAAACTATGGAACTCACTCCCACTTGAGGCAGTGATGGATGCCAACTTGGATGAACCCTAAAAGAGGATTGGACAAGTTCGTGGAGGGAGGCGGCTATCGGTGGCTCCTAGCCAGGACATCAATGTTCTGCCTCCGTAGCTGGAACCAGCTGTGCTTCTGAATCCCAGCAGCTGGAAACTACACGAGAGGAGAGGGCTCTTGGGCTCAGATCCTGCTTGCAGGTTTCCCACAGGCATCTGGTCGGCCACTGGGTACTAGACTGGATGGGCCAATGGCCTGATCCAGCCAGGCTGTTATTATGTTCTTAAGGATGCAGGTGTGGATCTGAGTATTTGTCTAGGGAGCATGGAAGGAGGAGGAGGAGGAGGTCAAAGGTATTTTTAATATAAGATGCTAAGAAATGCCCTGTCTCTGGATCAGGCCAAAGGCCCATCTAATCCAGCGTCCAACCATTAACAAACTACAGTTTGTACCCTTAACAAACTGCATTTACCAGAATTCTTTGGGAGAAGTCATTTCTTTGGGTGTTTTTTAAATGTGTGGTGTGGGTCTGCCCAAAGTCTTTGAGGCTCTCCAACCTTTGCCTGGCCTCCTCCAGTCCAATTCCCCCATGAACTGAGACAAAAATCTTTCATTCTCTCTCCGTACCACCAGCAGAAGACTCTGGCAGATTTCTAAAACGATCTTCCAGGAGCACAGCAGCAGAAACTATTTTAAAACAGTATAAGCTATGTGAGAGTCAGTAAGAATCATTCAAGGAAACCTTTGCAGAACCAAAAGATCTCCACAGCCGATCAGACGAAGAATCTGCTGGCTTTCCCCTAGGAGGGCATCCCATAGCTGCGCATCACAAGGCCCGATCCCCTGGGTGCAACCACAGCTACATTCACCCGAGGCAGTTAAAGTGTTAGGGTGCCACTTTAAACAGTCATGGTCTCCCCCTAATAATTCTGGGATCTGTAGTTTGTTAAGGGAGCTGAGAATTGATGGCGGACCCCTCATTCCCCTTGCAGAACTACAACTCCCAGATTTCCCTGGGGAGAGGGATGAGTTGTTAAACCACTCTGGAAACTGTAGCTCTGTAAGGAGAATAGTGTTTGTGTGTGTGGGGGGGGGTGTCTTCTAACAACTCTCAGCACCCTTAACAAACTACAGCTCCCAGAATAATTTGGCGGAAGCTGTGGCTGTTTCAAGTGGTATCTCCGGGCTTTAGATTTATGGTGTGGATGCATGGCGTGTGTTGAATGGGGGGCAGAGAGAGAATGGTCCAAACCTCTGTCGTTTGCACCAGGACGAAGGGAGTCAAAGAGTCCTTTACTTGACTGGGGGGGGGGGAGACGTATACTGTGGGAATTAGATGGATTGAGCCCTTGTTGTGTGTCCGATTGCCTGTCCCTGTTACAAGGCTGGGATTTCCTGACTCATCTCTCGCAGTTCTCCGAGTCCTTTAACAATCAATCCCTCTTCGCAGGGACTCTGGGAACTGTAGCTCTGGGAGGGGAACAGAGAGGCCCCCTAACAATGCTCAGCCCCTGAACAAACCATAGTTCCCAGGATTCTCTTGTGGGACTCCGTGACATTTCTAAAGTAGTATCATAGCGATTTAAACGTGTGGTGCGACTGTGGCCCTACACAGTCTATAATAATATGCATACATTTAAAGAGAAAATTCTGTACATGCCACAATTACTATAAAAGCCATACTCCAGGTGTTGTTGTCTTTTTTACAGTGTGGGGTTAGACCAGGGCTGTTTAGTTCCCGAACCTGGGGAGAGAAGCTTCTTCTTAACGCAGCCTGAAAACAGTCACCGTCCTTGATGGGCTTCGCATTGTTGACTCATCCTCGATTTGTTATCCTACTACGGTGGCAGTTCAGATTCTTCATCCAGAAACGGAAACTGCAGATTCTCCTCCCGAGAAATCCAAAGTCAGCACTTGCCGGATTTAATAATGCAAATTAAAAAAAAAAAAAAAGGGATGGGAAAAGTCCTTTCTCTTTGTCACGTTGCCTCCTTTTGGCTTCGGTTTTCTTTGGCATGGAACTACCTGCTTCCTTCCCAACCTGATACCATAGAGCTCTCTCTTTTTTTTTTGCCAGCTGATGGCCACAGCTGGTGTACCAGCCTTCCTAGAGAGGTCTGACCTTGCTTCCGTTATCCATGCACTTGGAACATCCTGGCTGGACTACTGTAATGCCTGGTCCGTGGGGCTGCCTTTGATGACAGATGGGAAACTTTATTTAATTCCCTTATTTTTTTATTTTTTTATTCATATACCGTCCTTCATTAGAAGATTCATATACCGCCCTTCATTAGAAGATCTCAGCTGGTTAGAGCGTGGTGCTGATAACGCCAAGGTTGCAGGTTCGATCCCCATATGGGACAAATAATAATAATAATAATAATAATAATAATAATAATAATTTATTTATACCCCACCCATCTTGTTCCATCTGCAAATTCCAGCATTCCAGGGGGTTGGACTAGATGATCCCAAGGTTCCCTTCCAACTCCAAGATTCTATGATTCTGTGGCTGGTTTTATTACAAGTTTTCTTTTGTTAGCCCATTGTGGTTGTTTATGCACCATACTTTTATTCTATAAATCGCCTTGTGAGGTTTTTCTCCTCGGAGGCAGTCTGCAATCCCTAAATTTGAAAACAGACCAGACCCTGCTTAGGTTTGCAAATGTGCTAGCAGTTTTCTTCAGAGCGGTTTACAAGAAGAATGAAACAATGAAATTATCGGTTAGAAGCCTTCGAAAATAATATCAAAATCATTGACAAGATTTTAAAAGAAAGAACCCAGATTCAAAAAACATGGCAACGTCCTGTGTGTCCAGACAGGCTTACCTAAAAATAATGTTTTCAGCAGACGCCAAAAGGAACACGGCAAAGGCGACTCCCTGATGTCAGTAGTCTCAGGGAGTTCCAAAGGGTAACTGGTGCCATTTAAAATGAATTTATAACGAAGAAACGATGGCTCTGGAGGGCTGGGCTAGGATAGATAGCGAAGAACTGTAGCTCAGTCTTGGACCTCTGTGAAGGTTGCGAGTTCGATTGGTGGCATCTCCAGGTAGGGCCCGGAGTCTCACCTGCCTGGAGAGCTGCAGCTAGTGAGGGTTGTTGCCAGTGTTAGTCCTCCTCAGAGTAGACCCACTAAAATTAAAGGGCATGCATCGGTCCCACCATTCCCTGCTTAGGTCAATTACTTTCAAAGAGTCTACGTTGTGTAGAAGTGAGTTGGATATGTCACCGCTGGTCTTCCAAGGACCATTGTGTTGGGAGTGACTACAGGGTCATACCCTGATCGCTGGTGAAAGAGATTTGGCACCAGCTTGGCAGCAGGAGTTGGCAGAAAGAGGCGTACAGGGAGCCATCCAACCGCCTTGGGGACTCCCCTCTGGATTTGTTATGCCTTTTCTTTCCCCAAAGATGTCCCGCATGGCACTGGGTACCGATTTTTCCTCAGGGCGTACTCCCGAAGCCTTTCTCACGAATTATTGTATTTTTAATATTTTGTTGGAAGGAGCCCAGAGTGGCTGGGGAAACCCAGCCAGATGGGCGGGGTATAAATAATAAATTGTTGTTGTTGTTGTTGTTGTTAGCCGCAAGGCAGTGGAAGTTTAGGATCAAGAAATTTCATAAGGAGGTGGGTATATCACACCTTTTCCCTAGACTAAGACTCAAGGTAGCTTACACAAAGGAAAACAACACAAATCAAGTACAGAAGGCCAAAAACGTATAAAAGAATATAGTTAAAAAGTAATTAAAACTATAGTAGAATTAAAAACAGATCTATTAAAATACAGATTGGGAAAAACAGTATAGCGTTGTTTAAGAGTCCCCCCCTTTTGTGTTAAACCCAGACAATTGTTTAAAAACAAACACAAACAAACAAACAGCCCCCCCCCAAAGCCTGTCGGACAGCAAGGAGGGAACCGGTTTAGCTTCTCTAGGCAGGGAGTTCCAAAGTCTGGGAGCAGCCACCAAAAAGGCCCTGTCCCATGTCCCCACCAAGCTTGCAAGTGCGGGTGACGGGACTCGAAGAAGAGCCTCCCCAGAAGATCTCAGAGCCCGGGCAGGTTCGTGAATGGGAGAACGAGGTCCTTCAGACAGCGAAGGCTCAAAGGTCTCCCCTTGTTCACGTTCTGCATTAAATTGCAAACAAGAATGTTTTATTCCGAGAGGCGGTGGCTGTTTGCTTTAGAGGAGTCTGCACCTGTGATCCAAAATGTGAGCTGGGATTTGGGTGGCGCCTGCAGCAGGGTCTGCACGATGGGGCATTTGCTGGCCCCCCCCCAGCACCCCAGCCGCTCCTTTTCCTTGTTGCTGTGGCCTGTTCGACAGCCCTCTTTGTGCTGCGAGAGAGAGGAGATGGGGAAGCTCCCTCCCCTTGCCTTGCACATTCTGCGGCTATGTGGATTGGGACCAGAGGGCGCCAGCAAACGGGTCAGTGGCAGCAGGGATGTGGCTGAGGTGTGAAGCCTCTGAAATCGTCCCACCACCAACCTTAGGAAGAAAACAACATCAAGGATTTTTCCTGAACAATCCTTTTGGGCCCACCCCAATATCAAAACACAGGATGTGATTTGGCGTTTTTGTTTTGTTTTGTTTAGTACAGTATTGTTTTGCTACGGGTGCCAGTCGTGAGACTCTGCTTTTGTCTCAGGGAAAGAAGATATTTCCTTTCTCCCAAGACACAACCATCAATATGTTTTCACTGAGAAAATCCAATTTCACGTAGTGCATCAGTTTCTCGTGGCTCTCTCTCTCTCTCTCTCTCTCTCTCTCTCTCTCTCTGCCTCATCCCCCACTCAGCTACGTGAATGACTCATTTCCTGAGGTTGCCTTATTTTTTAAATGGGGCAAATGCCACTCTGAGCCTTTCAGAAGCAGCATGATGGCAGGTAAAAATTCAACAGGCGAGGTTTCTCCCAGCACAACGGCTCTATCCTTTTTCACCTGTCTCATGCCTTGTTGGGACGCGGGTGGCGCTGTGGGTTAAACCACAGAGCCTAGGGCTTGCCAATCAGAAGGTCGGTGGTTCGAATCTACGCGACGGGGTGAGCTCCCGTTGCTCGGTCCCAGATAAATAGGTACCGCTCTGGCAGGAAGGTAAACGCCGTTTCCGTGCGCTGCTCTGGTTCGCCAGAAGCGGCTTAGTCATGCTGGCCACATGACCCGGAAGCTGTACGCCAGCTCCCTTGGCCAGTAAAGCGAGATGAGTGCTGCAACCCCAGAATCGTCCACCACTGGACCTAACGGTCAGGGGTCCTGCGGGGATTCTTTGGCTGGAGCTTCCCATGCGCAGGACAAGGTCAGCTGCACGCGGGATACCAGTTGCTGGGGGATCTGTGGCCAGCGCCTCACGTGCACCCTTGCACGGAGCACCGGCCAAGCCTGCGGACGGGACGGCCGGTAATTCCGGAGCCCAGCTCACACCGCGCCGTGAAGAGGAGTGTCCGCCAGGCTGAATCTGAAGGATGAGTGAGTTGTTCGGATGAATGAGTGCCTCGTAAAAGAATCTGCAAGCACTTGCGACCTCTTAAGTTGTTCCCAAAAGCAAGGAGTTTAAAGTAAAGGTGGCCAAAACGGCGGCCAAATGATAAGCTAATAAACGACGAAAATTAAGCTAAAATGAAATAAAGACAGACGACCATGGTTTTTCTTAATGCGGCTTTGGCTGACTCGTGCGGGCGGTTTCTTCTCTCTATACCTTGCCACGCAACCTTCTATCTGAGCTTGTCCATACCACCTGTACTCTTCTTAGTTCTGCAATAGTTCTACCCAATTATCCCAAATAATCCCACCGAAATTCTTCCGCGATACTACCCCAATAAACCCCAATTATCCCACCGAAGATTTCCGCAATGCTACCCAAAGTCCCCCAAGTTCTATCTTAGTTATAACTTTCACCTATCTATCTGCCCAGCACGGGGAGCCGCAGCCTTTTATTGACAAGAACAGACAACGTCATGAACAACACTTTCACCAATCAGGGCATTGTTGCTGCCCTAGAAAAAGGCGGGAAGCAGATTAACTGACCACTAAATAGTTTAAACTTGGAGCCAAAAAAGTCCCGGCGGAGCGATCCCAGCGGCAAGTCGCCCACTGGATCCTCCTTTCACTTTCAGTATTAACGTGGAAGTATACATTAAATAGTACCTAAATAATAAGAAATAAACATAAATAACTGTAGGTGCAAGCGCACCCACGAAGTGTATTCCCACAGGGTCCCTTTACCTTTACCATGCCTTGTTAAAGGTACGGTGCTTATTTTTTTTTAAGGCTCATCTCAGATAGGCTTTATGCTTCATGCGTAAGATGGAAATAGTTGTTGTTGTTGTTGTTCAGTCGTGTCCGACTATTCGTGACCCCATGGACCAGAGCACGCCAGGCACGCCTATCCTCCACTGCCCTCCGCAGTTTGGCCAAACTCATGTTGGTAGCTTCGAGAACACTGTCCAACCATCTCGTCCTCTGTCGTCCCCTTCTCCTTGTGCCCTCCATCTTTCCCAACATCAGGGTCTTTTCCAGGGAGTCTTCTCTTCTCATGAGGTGGCCAAAGTACTGGAGCCTCAACTTCAGGATCTGTCCTTCCAGTGAGCACTCAGGGCTGATTTCTTTAAGAATGGATAGGTTTGATCTTCTTGCAGTCCATGGGACTCTCAAGAGTCTCCTCCAGCACCATAATTCAAAAGCATCAATTCTTCGGCGATCAGCCTTCTTTATGGTCCAGCTCTCACTTCCATACATTACTACTGGGAAAACCATAGCTTTAACTATACAGACCTTTGTCGGCAAGGTGATGTCTCTGCTTTTTAAGATGCTGTCTAGGTTTGTCATTGCTTTTCTCCCAAGAAGCAGGCGTCTTCTAATTTCGTGACTGCTGTCACCATCTGCAGTGATCATGGAACCCAAGAAAGTAAAATCTCTCACTGCCTCCATTTCTTCCCCTTCTATTTGCCAGGAGGTGATGGGACCAGTGGCCATGATCTTAGTTTTTTTGATGTTGAGCTTCAGACCATATTTTGCGCTCTCCTCTTTCACCCTCATTAAAAGGTTCTTTAATTCCTCCTCACTTTCTGCCATCAAGGTTGTATCATCAGCATATCTGAGGTTGTTGATATTTTTTCCAGCAATCTTAATTCCGGTTTGGGATTCATCCAGCCCAGCCTTTCGCATGATGAATTCTGCATATAAGTTAAATAAGCAGGGAGACAATATACAGCCTTGTCGTACTCCTTTCCCAATTTTGAACCAATCAGTTATTCCATATCCAGTTCTAACTGTAGCTTCTTGTCCCACATAGAGATTTCTCAGGAGACGGATGATCAGGCACTCCCATTTCTTTAAGAACTTGCCATAGTTTGCTGTGGTCGACACAGTCAAATGCTTTTGCGTAGTCAATGAAACAGAAGTAAATGTTTCATTTCAAATGGAAATAGTAGTGAACTAAGAAAAACAAATGCTGACATATTTAGAGTACCGGTAGCCACCTTCTTGAAACTAGCTTTATCTTCTGTGTTAAAAGCAGCCTGAGCCCCCTAAATAAAAAGGCAAAGCTCCCCCCCCCATTTCATCTCCGGTATCATGAAGCATGGACCGTGTTCTCGAAGCTACTAACATGAGTTTGGCCAAACTGCGAGAGGCAGTGAAGGATAGGCGTGCCTGGCGTGCTCTGGTCCATGGGGTCACGAAGAATCGGACATGACTGAACGACTGAACAACAACAACAACATCATCATGAAGCATCCTTGTAAAGGTAAAGGTAAAGGGACCCCTGACCATTAGGTCCAGTCGTGTCTAACTGAGGTTGCGGCGCTCATCTCGCTTTACTGGCTGAGGGACCCAGTGTACAGCTTCCGGGTAATGTTTACAGCATGACAAAGCCGCTTCTGGCGAACCAGAGCTGCGCACAGAAACGCCGTTTACCTTCCCACCATAGCGGTACCTATTTATCTACTTGCACTTTGACATGCTTTCGAACTGCTAGGTGGGCAGGAGCAGGGACCGAGCAACGGGAGCTCACCCCGTCGCGGGGATTCGAACCGCCGACCTCCTGATCGGCAAGCCCTAGGCTCTGTGGTTTAACCCACAGCGCCACCCGCATCCCAGGCCTCCTTGAACATTACCCCAAAAAGAAATGCCTAGCTAAAGAGAAGACACAGAATTGCATGTGCTAATTCCTAGGCGGAGATGCAATGTTAGAAATCATAACTAGGGCTTATACAGAAATGCAATACTTCTTCCATAAGTGAGGTCTAGGAACTGAGGCCTGCTAAAAGGAAAGAAACAACCTACTGTATTCAGTAGTACGGTAGCCGTAATATGTAATAAAATATTATGCCCGCATTAGCCATAGCTGTAGGCCTGGCCGTTTGAAATCAACGGATACGGCTAACTGGAGTCCATCAATTTCAACAGGCCTACGCTTGAGTAGAACTATAACCTTATAATACCCACTGCGACACCTAACCAGTTCGATCACTTCGTACGGCCAAGGTTCCTGAAGGAATTTACGTACAAAATGTCATGGCTAATAACAAAAATCACTTCAGACGGACAAAAAGACGCCGATGTTTCAGTTTTACTTAATATACGTAGGCCTCAACAAACGAAATAGACTTGTAAAAATGTTACGTGGAAAAAATACGAAAGGGACATTGCGCTACCTTTGTAAATCAAGAAAATCTTTAATAAAAAATACTTTAAAAAAAAGATACATGCCAAATGTGATCCGCCACAAAAAAAAATCACCCGCCGAGCCAAAATAACCACCTCACCAGCAAAGGAATGAATCACCGCCAAAAGCCAGTCGGCGATTGCTGTTTGCATATTCACCTGGCACCAAAAGAGTCGCAGAGTTGGCATCTGGAAGTTCATTTAAATGGTTCTTTGCCAACCCGGACCAGATGTTTTGGACTGTGGCTCTCATCGCCCTTAGCCATATGCTATGGTGGGCGTCCGAGGAGGTGCAAGAGGAAGCAGCAGCCTCCCCGCAGCTGATAAAAGCATAATCCCCAAATTTCCAGCTTTCGTTAAAAAGAAAAGAAAAGAAAGTTTCTAGCATTTGTAGAACCTGAGATGTGAGACAAAAGGCACAGAGGCTATTTTTATTTCCTTTGTTTGAAGTAAGCCTGCCGCTCCCTTTCAGTGTTTTACTACCCCCTCTCAATCTCCCCCCCCACATATACCATAATAAATCTGTTACTCTTGCTGGGAATCTCAAAGCACTGTTGTGCCACTGTGAGAACAAGATGCTGGACTGCATTTGCCAATAAAGGTTTGAGAACCTGAGAACCTGAAGATGCTGTCCTGATCCAGCGGCCGCACTCTTCTCAAGGTGCCGCAAGATTTAATTTGGTTTTGGTTCCATGGGCTGATAACCTCTCTGAAAATGAAATAATTTTTTTAAAAAAAATTCCTTCCAGTAGCACCTTAGAGACCAACTAAGTTTGTTCTTGGTATGAGCTTTCATGTGCATGCACACTTCTTCACGAAAGCTCATACCAAGAACAAACTTAGTTGGTCTCTAAGGTGCTACTGGAAGGATTTTTTTTTTTAAATTTTGTTTTGACTATGGCAGACCAACACAGCTACCTACCTGTAACTGGATCTCTGAAAATGGTTCATCTAAAGCAGCCTGGGTGCTCTCCAGATGCTAGGACTACAACTCCAGCCACGCTGGCGCTGATGGGAGTTGTATTCCGAAACATCTGGAAGGCGCCAGGCTAGCTGGGTGATAGAGGGGGATTTTTAAGCGGCGCAGCTTTTCTCACCCCGATGTGACAAGTTGCGCCGGCCAAAATCCTCTCCTCTGTGCAGCTCTGAAGAGCCCAGTAACTCTGGCACCCTCTACCCCTATTATGTGGGTGCTAAGTTTGTGGACAAAGCTTCTTTCCCACTGAGTCCTCGGGGGCAGCCTCTGTGTGTGTGTGTGTGTGTGTGTGTGCGCGCGTTTCGCCTAAAAGGCATTCCTGAAGCGTCCTCGAGGCGTGTGTGTCTGTGTGTCAGCAAGTTTCCCTGTCTCCAAGCTATGTGCCTACCCACAGTTTGCAGGAACGCTTTGGACAGGTGCAGCCTCCAAAAATACTCGTCCCCCCACCCTGCCTAAGCCTGTGGGACTGGTGGCTCGGAGGAGGAGGGTGACATGGGGTAGGGTTGACCCAGGATGGTAGGGAGGCAGAGGAGTGGGGAGGGAAGTCTCTCTGTTTCCAGTACAAAGCCCAACTGGGAAATTGCCCCCCCCCCGCCGCCCCCCAATGTTCGTTCGTTCTTCCCCGAGATTGCTTTGCTGCTGTTCCTCAAGGTCACTGTCAAAGGAGGCCTTTCCCCCTCTTCCGAGCCTTCTGCCACTTTTTGTCCTGAAAACCCGTTCTTTTGAGGGTGCTTCCCCTAGGGTGGGGAGCTCTGGAACAAAAAAGGAAAAGGAAAAAAAAAAGCCATTGCCTACCTAATTGCTTTTTTAGAACCACGAATAGCTGGCTATTCCTCCTGGAGAGCAGTTTCCTATTTTAAACCATCTGTGTGCCCTTAGCAAGCAAAGTTGTACAGAGAGACGGAGGCGGGGGATGTTAGCTTCCCCTCAACCCTCTTAAAGCTCAATAATCCAGAGGGGTGTGTGTGGATTTTCTTCATGTATGTGAAACTGGGGGTTTGGTCCTAGCTGGCTGGCCCTCTTCCAAATCTCCCTCTCTCTCTCTCTTTCAGAAACGCCTTTTGACAAAGTTGTAAGGGTTTCGCACCATACGCAATCTCCTGTTCTTTTGGCTCGCGGCAAGCCTGTGTGTCAGCAGATGGGGAGAGAGAGCCAGGATTAAGTGGGGCGCCGGGGGGGGGCACCAGAGGAGGGGAAGAACTCGAGAAGACAACTTATGCCACCCCTCATTCCCGACCTGGCAGCATCTAGAGGGCACCAGATTGGGGACGTCTGACTTGTGTGCCAAACTGTTCTCTCCGCGCTGCTTCACACACACGCATGTTCCGGGCGAAATGCACTGTCACTGGGTTCTGCTTTATGTTTTTTAAAAAAAGATTCCTGTTGCTTTTTTCCAGTGAGTTTGGTTCACACGTTCAACCGCGACTCCAGGGTTGAGAAACCAAGGGGCTCACATGCATGTGAGAACTGGAGCTTAGGGGGTACCATGCAAATGGGTGATAAACTGACCCACAGTGCGGAATCAACCCCATTGACTGGACTCTGATGGATGTGGGGTGCGGAGCCTGTGTACCTCCGGATGTCGTTGGACTTCAGTTCCCATCATCCTCACCGACGGCCATGCGAGCTGAGGCTGATGGATGTTGTTGTCCCAACAATCTCTACAGCAGGCATCCCCAAACTTGGCCCTCCAGATGTTTTGGGACTACAATTCCCACCATCCCTGATCACTGGTACTGTTAGCTAGGGATGATGGGAATTGTAGTCCCAAAACATCTGGAGGGCCGAGTTTGGGGTGCCTGCTCTAGAGGGCCACCTCATGAGAAGAGAAGACTCCCTAGAAAAGACCCTGATGTTGGGAAAGATGGAGGGCACAAGGAGAAGGGGACGACAGAGGATGAGATGGTTGGACAGTGTTCTCGAAGCTACTAACATGAGTTTGGCCAAACTGCGAGAGGCAGTGAAGGATAGGCGTGCCTGGTGTGCTCTGGTCCATGGGGTCACGAAGAGTCGGACACGACTGAACGACTGAACAACAAAGCTCTAGAGGGTTGGAATGGGTTCCCCCATCTCTGTCTTATAGATTCGTCTCTGCTAAATTGTCTTTTACTGCTTGGTTGGCCATGCTGCTAATTCCTGCTCTTCTAGGTTCCTCAGCCATGTTTTTCCTAAACCGCAGCTTGGGTAAGCTTCTTTTCTTTCGGAATCGTTGCCAAGAGTCCAGTGCAGAGAGGTGTGTCAAAACCCTCCGATGTCCTCTCTCTTGCAAAAGCAATGAAAAGGCAGAGGGAGGGTGTTGTTGTTTCTGAGCCAGATCTGTGTTCTCATTCTGCATTCAGGTGGAGAGAGCTTTCTGATGTCCTTGAGATTCTGTTTGCACCTGTCTTGGGAAAGCGAGTTTTCTGGCTTTTGCCGTGTGCCCACCTGGCGCAGATCGCGTTCTTCATGGGGCTTCCGGATGCGAGTCAAAGACATAATCCTCAAGCCTGGCCTGTAGCATTGGTCAAAGTGGTCTCTTGAGCTAGATGGTCTGGCCTCCTGTGGATCGTCCCAAGTTCTCCTGGCCAAAGAAAAGTTCTTCAGAGTGCCAGGAAAGAACGACTAATAGAAAGAGGAATGGCAATGTGCTTTGTTCTGCGCAGAGCCGCAATTACATATACATGTACATTCAAGGCCAGTTTGACTTCCTCCAAAGAACCCTGGGAACCGTTGTTAGTGAAGGCTGCTGCAAATGGCAGCTCCGTGAAGGGGGAAACTATAATTCCCAGGATTCTTTTGTGGGGGAGAGGCGTGTTAAATATGCGCTGGATATGAATAGCGCGGATTCGAAATGGGACTCGAACCACTTTTATTTCCTCCTTCTTGGCAGCCCCCTTCCTCCTCTCCAGGTCGGGGGGCTGGTTTTGGGGAATGCGTCGATCGGTTGCCCGTGTGCTTGTGGGTTAGTGGGACTGGCTGGGTTAGAGAGGCAGCGGAGAGGCTGATCCCATTTGCAAACAGAGCACAGCCCCGGGCTGATGCTGCACATTCTTTGGGCAGAAATAGGACTGTCGTGAAACGCGATCTCTGGGGAGGAATTCAAGCAGAGCCGGTGGTGAGAGATGGCTTGGCTTGGAGGAGCCCAGTTAGTTGGGATGGAAGCAGCAAGAGTGGGGTTGGAGAGGCAGAGAGAGAGAGAGAGATTGAGGGCGGCTGTGGTTGTTGTTGTTTTTGTTACATGTACAGTCGAACCTCGGAAGTCGAATGCCTTGCAAGTCAAATGTTTTGGCTCCCGGATGCCGCAAACCCGGAAGTGAGTGTTCTGGTTTGCGAAAGTTCTTTGGAACTTGAACTTCCAACGCGGTTTCCTGCAGCCAATTGGAAGCCACGCCTTGGTTTCCGAACGTTTTGGATTCCGTTCGACTTCCGAGGGGTGACTGTATATGTATCCAGTCTTTCTCCCAAGCTGGGATTCGAGGTGGCTTTTACAACACGGCGCTGTGGGTTAAACCCCTGAGCCTAGGGCTTGCCGATCTGAAGGTCGGCGGTTCGAATCCCCATGATGGGGTGAGCTCCCGTTGTGCTCCTGCCCACCTAGCAGTTTGAAAGCATGTCAAAGTGCAAGTGGATAAATAGGTACCGCTCCGGCGGGAAGGTAAACGCCGTTTCCATGCGCTGCTCTGCTTCCAGCTAGCCTTTACTAGTGGGCACATCTCTGCCACAGGTAGGATTTGGTCAGAGATGCAGCAGAGTAACCTGCCCACAAAAGAGGTTGCCTGTCGTGTCTCTGCATGAATTGTCTGTGAGGAAGAAGGCAGGCTCTGGGGCTGAGAGTGCCCTCTATCCTACGTTGTTGGGCCGCTGGTCAACATACGTGTTGGCAGCAGCAGTACTCTGCTGAAGGCTCCAAGTTCAGCCCTCAGCATCTCCAAGTGACGTTCAGAGAGACTCCTGTCTGATGCAATGCGGGAATCACAGCTAAAGCATCCCTGACAGATGGCCACCCAACCTCTGCTTAAAAACCTCCAAGGAAGTAGAGTCCACCACCTCCCAAGGGTGTTCGTTCCACTCTGGAACAGCTCTTACTGTCAGAAAATTCTTCCTGACGTTTAGTCAGAATCTCTTTTCTTGTAATTTGAAGCCATGGGTTCGAGTCCTCCCCTCCGGAGCAGGAGAAAACTAGCTTGCTTCGCCTTCCATGTGGCAGGCCTTGAGATATTTGAAGATTGCTTTCATATCAGTCTCCTCTTCTCCAGGCTAAACATGCCCAGCTCCTTCAACCGTTCCTCATAAGGCCTGGTTTCCAGACCCTTGATCATCTCGGTCGCCCTCCCGTGCACACCTTCCAGCTTGTCAGTATATGGAAGAGAACCAAATGCCCTGGAGAAGCATAGCCGGTCAGTGTAGATAACACTAAGCTTGCTGGAACAGTGGGCTGACTCAGTATGAGGCAGGCAGCTTCTTATTTGGCTAGCTGGGCTCTCAATTTGCACGCATTCTGCATCAGGGAAAACACACGGTGAGCTGGGACCTTGCTTTTCCAGTACATATACAATGTACTTGTCCTCCAGCATGCTAAAATTAACAGACTGGAATAAATAAGTCTTTAAAACCTTTGTTCCAAAGGCGTAGGGACACCACCGAAAAGGCCCTGCTGCCTTTGGTGGCTGCTATTCTTGCAGGACTTGGGTACTGATCTTAACACTCAGCATAGGCGCCAACTCCCTGGGGCCCTGGGTGCCCGAGCACCCACAAAATTCCCCATGAAAGGACCGGCCACCCACAAATTTTGGTGCCAGAGCCATGCACACTGCATGGCACCCACGGCCCCGGGCACCTACAGTCACGGGGCCAAGTTGGCACTCCTGACAAAAAAAGGAGCTTGTATGGCTTCAGACAACCTGTTCCCAAATTCCAACCCTACCTTGCTGAATTACACCCACCCCAATCCTTTTCCTCCCTGCCTTAAATAACAACAACAACAACAACAACAACAACTATTATTATTATTATTATTATTTTATTATTAGACTGTACCTCTCACTTATATGGGACGTGGGTGGCGCTGTGGGTTAAACGACAGAGCCTAGGGCTTGCCGATCAGAAGGTCGGCGGTTCGAATCCCCGCGACGGGGTGAGCTCCCGTTGCTCGGTCCCTGCTCCTGCCCACCTAGCAGTTCAAAAGTGCAAGTAGATAAATAGGTACCGCTCCGGCGGGAAGGTAAACGGCGTTTCCGTGCGCTGCTCTGGTTTCGCCAGAAGCGGCTTAGTCATGCTGGCCACATGACCCGGAAAAACTGTCTGCGGACAAACGTGGCTCCCTCGGCCAGTAAAGCGAGATGAGCGCCGCAACCCCAGAGTCGTCCGCGACTGGACCTAACGGTCAGGGGTCCCTTTACCTTTACCTTTACTTCTCACTTTCCCTGACCACCAGCTATACTGGCTGGGACTGATGGGAGCTGGACGGCTGGAATGCTCTGGGTATAAACTGATGCTGCTCCCATCATCTCTGACCATTGGTCCTTCTGACTGAGGAGGATGGGAGTGCAGCAAGGTTGGGGAACGTTGAAACTCTGACTTTCCTGATGATGTTTTAATTGTGTCCTCCCCCCCCCCTTGGTTCAAATAGCTTGCTTCCGCCCCAGAGATAGCCGCATTATCAGCAAAGGATTCCCTTGTTCCAAACAGCTGCCTCTTCCCCAGAGCCAGCTGCAATCCTCCACGCGGCAATTGGTCGGGAATGCATGGAATGAGGAGGACGCAGAAACTTATATTTCCGTGGCCCAGCTGAGTCCCATTGCTTCTCGTCCCCTCCCGCTATCCCCATAGCTAAGAAGGAAGCTCATTTGCGCACAGAAAGTTCTGGAGGAGAGCAGCTGTTCTTCCGGCAAAGGCCGCCGGTTGGGTTGTGAAGCCCTTGGGGTGGGGTGGGGGGAGAAAATCCTTAGAATTTGCTGCTTTCTCCTCCCAAATGGACCGGGAAAGGGTTGCGGGGGCAGACTTGCAATTGCCCTCCCAGCTTTTCCACCTCTTAGTTTATTTTTCCTGCTGCGATCGAAGAAAGGATTAGGTGGGAGGTGAATGCCTAAAGGGCTGAGAGAACAGGTTCATTTCTGTACAAGATTTGCAAAAAGCACCGGAGAGGTGAATATAGTGGGGACAAAAAACAACAACGCCGTAATAGCATTTCTTTTCCAATGGCTTTTAGTGTTCTCCGAAGCACTTTTGAATCCACGCACCCGCTGTAATCCGTTTACAGCTTCAATCCATTAGAGCCGGCCGGCCCATAATAAAAATAAAAATAATAATGTCATTACCAGCCCATGTTGCAGATGGAGAGACTGAGGATTAAAGGCTCCTCCAGGCGACCTGTTCATTGAGCATTCGTCCCGCTTGCAGAAAGGTTATGCAGTGGTTAGAAGGCGTAAGTCTTTATTGAGCAATCGTTCCGATTTGTTTGCCAGGTGGTAATATGACAGCGAGGAGCAGATCCGCACCGTACCTTGAAAGGAAGCCCAAGGCACACTTAAAGCACATTGCTTCCCCCCCACCCACGAGCATATTGGGAACTGTAGTTTTCCGAGGGCATTGGTAGCTTGTGGGGGGCAAACTACAGCTCCCTGGGTTCCTTGAGGGGAAGTTGTGTGCTTCAAATGGTGTGGATCTGCCTGATCTTGCGGTCGTCATGATTTGCTTTTGGAGCTGATGGGAGTTGTAGTCCAAAATAACTGGAGGGCCGAAGATTCCCCTGAACTAGGTCTTCTGGCGCCCCAGTCTCAGCCATTCTTAAACCACCACGCCCGTTTTAGATTTAATCTGGAAATCCAGGGCCCAATTTGTGGGCTTAGGGATGAGAACAACTAATAGACCCATAGCCATGGGTAGGCAAACTAAGGTCCAGGGGCTGGATCCGGCCCAATCGCCTTCTGAATCCGGCCCGCGGACGGTCCGGAAATCAGCGTGTTTTTACATGAGTGAAATCGGCCCTTTTATTTAAAATGCATCTCTGGGTTATTTGTGGGGCACAGGAATTCGTTCACCCACCCACAAAAATAGAGTCCAGCCCCTCACAAGGTCTGAGGGACAGTGGACCGGCCCCCTGCTGAAAAAGTTTGCTGAACCCTGATCTAAGCAAAATGAAGATAAGAGAGAGCTTGTTTGTGAAAGGGAGGCGAAAGGCAAAGGCCCAATGCCCTAGCCACTGTCACCCTCTTTCCTCCACCTGTTCCATAGATGGAGCCTAGGTTTCCCGAATCCCCAGGCCCAATTTGTGTCCCTTTTGCCAAGAAGCAGCTGACAGGGAGCTCACGGATACCTCTCTCTCTTTCCCGGATGATTTCTGACTCGCTTCCCCCACATTTGGCGGTGCTCCAAAGCCCCCCCCCCCGCCACCGTTGCTCCTCCCTGTTCTGTGGCCAGTGTGCCCTTTCTCGTGTTGATTTCCGGCACCGGCCCTTCTCCGTCATGCTTCCATGCCCTTGATCGATGGCGGCTGCGGGAAATGGCAGCCTTGTTATGATATAATCCCCGCTGGCCTGTGCTTCTCGTGACTCGGTTTATTATCACTCGCCAACTCAGGCTGTTTGGCACCCTAAAAGGTGCCACGGTCCCAGTCTGCACGTCATAATGAACCGTAGTTTAATGCAAGCGGCAAGTTTAATGTGAACAAGCAGCTTACTTGGGCAAGCGGGGCAAAAGCTCCCATGCCCCAATTGGAAGAATAAGAATAAGAATTTATTATTTCTATCTGGCTGGGTTTCCCCAGCCACTCTGGGGACTTCCAACAAAAGATTAAAAATACATTAAAACATCAGTTACAGGTAGGTAGCCGTGTTGGTCTGCCATAGTCAAAACAAAATAAAAAATAAAAAATCCTTCCAGTAGCACCTTAGAGACCAACTAAGTTTGTTCTTGGTATCTGAAGAAGTGTGCATGCACATGAAAGCTCATACCAAGAACAAACTTAGTTGGTCTCTAAGGTGCTACTGGAAGGATTTTTTTATTTTTTATTTTGTTATTAAAACATCAGTCATTAAAAAACTACCCTAAACAGGGCTGCCTTCAGATGTCTTCTAAATGCCAGATATTTATTTCTTTGACATCTGATGGGAGGGCGTTCCACAGGGTGGGTGCCACTACCGAGAAGGCCCTCTGCCTGGTTCCCTGTAACTTGGCTTCTCGCAGTGAGGGAACCGCCAGAAGGCCCTCGGAGCTGGACCTCAGTGTCTGGGCTGAACGATGGGGGTGGAGACGCTCCTTCAGGTATACTGGGCTGTGGCCATTTAGGGCTTTAAAGGTCAGCACCAACATTTTGAATTGTGCTTGGAAACATACTGAAAGAAGCCAGAACATAAACAGGAAGCAATGGAAGATTTTTTACCTGTTATGTTTCTACATGCAAGGCACGGGAATACAGCTGAGTTATAAACACAGTAGACATCGACCTTGCTCTTAGTTGTGTGGAAGTTTTAAGAGAGCGGTGCTTTATCGCAGAGAAGCAGTTTTCGTTTAATTGCATTATCTTTGTGCAATATAAATAAAAGCTTGAGATTTCCCCATTCCAGGAAAATCGCGGTGTGCCAGTCCTCAAGGTCTGTCTCTCAATGGGCTCCTGGCCAGAGGACAGGGATGTGAGCTAAGGACAAGTGCATGTCGCTGAGGGAACATGGATTTAAGTGAGGCGGTGCATCGCAGCACAGAAATGGATATCGTTTCAGGTCTCAACACTGCAAACCCTGGAGGGACGGTGGATCATAAACTTCAGGTTGCAGGGCCAACCTCTGATATGTTAGCCTCTGAGGCAGAAAGTGCAAATCCCGCCTATCGGCAAAAGTATAATGGCGAATTGAATCACTGACAAATTGCAACGGTGGCTAAAATGGCCGCCTTTCTCTGCTTTGTTGTGGTGGGGCTGGAGTCAACAGCGAGGTCCAGGCTTGAGTAGCTCCAACTGAGGGTGGGTTGAGGGGAGCGTGGCTTGCCATATGTCCTCTCTTTCCAGGACATGTCCTCTTTTTCATGGGTAGAGTCGTCATAGCGATCCATAGTTAAAAGTAGGAGTCGGCGAATGTGTCCCCTTTTTTTTACTCTTCAAAATATGGCAACCCTAGGTGAGCAGACTTCCGGTGAGGAGGAGGTGGGCAGGGAAAATGCTGAATAAACGTGGGGATTATTATTGCTCAAATGGGCCCTGACCTTTCCCTGTTATTTTAGCGGCTTAGCCCAACCACACAAAGCAGCCTTTTAGGAACTGTGAACAAAAGTCGCTCCCCAAAAACTGTTTCCCTCCACATATATTTAACTCCCCAAGAAGGAAACTAATCATATCCCCTAAACTTCAAAAGTTTTTTTTGCGGGGCGGGGGCAAAGATGTCGAGCTGACATGGGTTTTCATGCGTCCCAGGCATTTTGCTGATCTCCGCCCGGATACTGCTTCCAACTGCAGTATTCCGGGTGTATCTTGGAAATTCCAGGCCTGGCAATCCTGCTTATATCACTACAGTGCCACTTGGAACAATTATGGCTTTGCCAAAAGAATTCTGGGAACTGTAGTTTGTTAAGGGTGCTGAGCGTTGTTGTTGTTGTTCAGTTGTTCAGTCGTGTCGACTCTTCGTGACCCCATGGACCAGAGCACGCCAGGCACTCCTGTCTTCCACTGCCTCCCGCAGTTTGGTCAAACTCATGTTAGTAGCTTCGAGAACACTGTCCAACCATCTCATCCTCTGTCGTCCCCTTCTCCTTGTGCCCTCCATCTTTCCCAACATCAGGGTCTTTTCTAGGGAGTCTTCTCTTCTCATGAGGTGGCCAAAGTATTGGAGCCTCAGGATCTGTCCTTCCAGTGAGCACTCAGGGCTGATTTCTTTAAGGATGGATAGTTTGATCTTTTTGCAGTCCATGGGACTCTCAAGAGTCTCCTCGAGCACCTCCAGCTGAGCGTTGTTAGGAGGCGCCAAATCTCCCTCACCGAGCTGCAGTTTTGAGAATTTCCTGTAAAGAGAGGTTGATCATTAAACTATGTGACCCCCAAGCCAAGGAGATAAGTAATTATATAAAATCGTTAGAAGACGTCTGAAGGCAGCCCTCTGTAGGGAATTTGTTTGCTGTTGGATTATGTTTTCATATATGTTGGAAGCTGCCCAGAGCGGCTGGGGCAACCCAGTCAGATGGGCTGGGTACAAATAATGAAATTATTGTTACTAATATAAAAGGCAAAGGTAAAGGTACCCCTGACCATTAGGTCCAGTCGCGGACGACTCTGGGGTTGCGGCACTCATCTCGCTTTACTGGCCGAGGGAGCCGACGTTTGTCCACAGACAGTTTTTCCGGGTCATGTGGCCAGCATGACTAAGCCACTTCTGGCAAACCAGAGCAGCACATGGAAACACTGTTTACCTTCCCGCCAGAGCGGTACCTATTTATCTACTTGCACTTTTGACGTGCTTTCGAACTGCTAGGTGGGCAGGAGCAGGACTGAACAACGGGGGCTCACCTCGTCGCGGGGATTCAAACCGCCGACCTTCTGATCGACAAGGCTCTAGGCTCAGATGCTGCTAATTTCATTGGAGAAATGTTGATGGGTATGCTGCTCTTGGGAATTGTATCGCTGCGAAACACACACACTGCTAGGACTGCCATACACCTGGAATTTCACGGACATAACCAGGATTTGGCCGCCGGAAACAGTGTCGGGGTGGAAATTGTTGTAATGTCTGGACGTATAGCAACTCATGTCGGAAGTGTTGCTCTTTTGGCGATTTTCCTTTAAAATAGCTAAAAGTTTCATTTTTAAAAAAAGATTTTGCAAAAGAAGCTCAACAGCTTTGCCCCCAAAAGCTGAATAACTTTGGTTGTTGTTTTTTCCAGTTTTTGAAATATGGCAACACATTTTGCATTCCGAATGTCCCAGGTTCAATCTCTGGCGTCTCCAAAAACGCTCGACAACTTTTGTGTCCAGGTTATTTTCACTTTTTGTAGCATGGCAACCCTACACACTCCCTCCTCCCAAAAGGAAGACGTTTCTCTGTCCCGGTTTCCATGTGAGTCAAACCATCGTTAAGAACATCAAACTATGGTTTAACGTGAACCCGCAAAAATCGCCGGAATGTTCGGGGGAAATTCAGACATCAGCCACGAAAGAGAGTTCCAGACTTCTCCGTTAAAAACCTAAGTAGGGAAAAAAAAGGCAGGGGGGAGACCATGCGTAAACAAACAACCCCTCTCTTTCCCTAGAGCAGGGCAGCTGGCGTCTTGTTCCTTGACATCTCTCTGACAGACGAACCATCTTAGGACACTGGGGACGAGGCTGGAGCTGTTTCTGTGTGCTGATGTGTAACTGGAGCGGCAGCCCTGCTGTGGGTGCGTCGTTCCAAAATAAGGGCCCTCTTCCTCCGCTCACAACCGATCAGCCTACTCAATCTGTCCTCCTCGGTTTCTGTCTCTCTCTCTCACTGAATACCGGCCATGTCCGGGAATTTCTGGACATATGGCAACCCTGTTATAAATGAGTCCCCCACGACGCGCTGAGGAGGTACAGCCGTGGGATAAATTTAATGCGTCTTCACCCCCTTCTCCTCCTGACCGTGCGAGCTGAATTTAAAGGACTATGGGCGATTTACAGGGATTTCTTTTCTCTTCCCTCGACACGTAAACTGAGCTTAGATTTATGATATATACACACGGCTTCTTAGCTCCAGAGCATGACTCCGGGAAGATCGACCTGTTTCCCCCTAGTTGGACTGCGTGGTTTTTGAAAGAAGCAGCTAATTAGTCGCTAATTAATAGTGGATTCCCGCTTCACCCTTTGCACAAGGGTGGGGAAGGTGCATTATTTTGCCGCGCTGGCGGTCGAGGGAGACATGGCCGCTCGAGGTTGCTAAGGAGTAAAAAAAGTGTCGGGGATCCAAGATTCTAAATCGAAATATTGGAGGGCTGGGACAAGGTTTTCGAGTGGAATGGCTACTTACGCCACGATAAATTCCTTGACAGCCATCTGTCAGGAATGCTTTGATGGTGTTTCCTGCTTGGCAGGGGGTTGGACTGGATGGCCCTTGTGGTCTCTTCCAACTCTATGATTCTATGATTCTAAAATAAAAACACATAAAGGCTTCACGAAGCACCTAGTGAAGAAGGCCTTATTCAAAGTTTGGGGGAGGAATAAATCCAAAGTTATAACAAAAACCCCTTGGTGTATATCACCTATAGCAGGGGTTGGCAAACTTACCGTGCCTTGGGCCGGTGTCTCCAGCACCGATCTCACGGTGGTCCGGAGGGTGGGGGAGCACGCACCCATACGTGTGCGCACACGCTATTTCCGGCGCACTTCTGGGTCAGAGGAGCACCGGAAGTAGCTTGTGCGCATATGCACGGGCCTCCTCACACCCGGATGTGCACCGGAAATAACGCTTGCGCATGCGCACAAGCGATTTCCGGTGCTCCTTTGACCCGGAAGTGGGCAGCCATGTAGCGCAGCGCTGCGTTGGTAAGAGCGGGCAGTGGGGGTCACCGTGGGCCGGATAAACAAGTCCCTTGGGTCTTATCCGGCCCACAGGCCTTAGTTTGGGGACTCCTGACCTATAGAGTCAGCTGCCATTTATAGGAATAACATGAAAAATAACTGGCCAACTTACAGAGGCTTGGTGGATGAGATAAATTATTGTCCCAAACTGGAAAGTTTTGAAGAACTCAAACCAACTAGGGGTAAATTGGCTAGAATATTACCAGCTTAGGGCGACCTTTGAAAAAGATAAGACGTTAAATGGGTTTGATAATAAAGCATCGATCTTAGAGAAGGAGGTTTTACAGAACAACCAAAAGACTGTCTCCAAAATGTACAAGCTGTTACACAATGCTCAAATAGAAAAAGAGGGAAAGGGAAAGCAGGACTTAGGTTATGTATTCTTCCATTGAAGTTTTTTGCTATAAAGTGTGTATCATAAAGATTGGTCCTGTATGTACAATGCCCAGCAAGAAGGCCTCTGGTTTCTGATCTGTTTAAATGTTTTCCACCACATTGGAAAAAGGTACCTTTTTGCTTACATTTCCAACATTTATTGCATGAGCCTAAATGTTTTCTTGTTTCCCCTCTCCCCAAAAAACCTAGACTGAGTTTTAGCACACATGAAAAGCTTAAAACATATCCTTATTTCCTGATGAATAGCCTTTGGACTATAATGTAACTTAAATAGAAGACTATATTTAGAAAGATTTTTCCTCCCAAAGCATTTTATTTTAAAATCCACTTTAAATATAAAAAAAAATCCGATTTAAATTAAAAAAATCTGATTTTATATATATATATATATTATATATTTAAAACCATTGATTTTTATCCACCCTGCGTTGTGGCGACCGCAGCCTAGGTTCAAGGTGCCATTCGGCGATTGGATTGTATATCTGAGTTTCTAACAATGCCTCTGAATACCAGTTGCTGGAAACAAGAGAGTGCTCTTGTGTTCAATCCTGCTTGCGGGTGTTATGTATTGAAGTTCTCACCCTAGGCCACTAGGGGTGTGTGTATATAGTTCATTCTGCTGCAGTTTTCACTCAGGTCCGCACATGCAAATGAGGGATTGAAAGTGACGTTCAGGGATTGGGTAACTACAGAAAGTTGTTACTGTTGCTTTGTAGCTGAGTTCTATATAAGCAGGCTGCTGAGCCCTTCAGCTCACTTCTGTTCCAGCCTGAGAAGAAACAAGAGCTGCTTGGAAATCACTGTGTCGTCTGCTGTGTCCACCCACTACTTAACAGCGGGTTTCCCACTGAGGCATCTGATGGGCCACTGGCCTGATGGAAAGATACAACAGGGTGTGGGTCCTGGGTCTTTCTTCACCCACATATTATGGGAGCTCCTCTTCATTTTGACCTACTGGTCCTCCTTAGGTTCCTCTTCCTCTTCCAAATTCAGGAGTTGAAACCCCAGAAGATCTTGGGGTGCAGCACAACATAAACCCCCAGGTTGGAAGATGGTGGACTTTTAAGCAGAGGTTGGATGGTAATCCTCCAGGGGTTCTTTAGTTGTGATTTCTGCATTGCAGAGGATCGGGGTAGTCAACTCTTGGGGTCCCTTCCAACTTCTACGATGTTCCTCCTCCACACAGGGGACAAGTCAAGCCCAGAAGTCAAGGTTTTCCTGTAACAAAGTGATACCAGGCAGATGGAATAATAGGTTCATAGAATTGTAGAGCTGGAAGACACCACAAGCGGGACTCTAGCAATGCAGGAATCTTTTGCCCGACGTGGGGCTCAAACCCACGGCCCTGAGATTAAGAGCCTCATGTCCTTCCGACTGAGCCAGCTCTCGAGCGCAGGCATGTATTTTATCCTTGTCATTTAAAGACGGTGGGTTTTTTTAAAATAATTGAATTGCAAGACAAAACACAGAAGATGGCGAAAGCTTAGGAGAAAGGGCTTCCCAAGATATTTACAAAAAAAAGGTCACGGGACGCGGGTGGCGCTGTGGGGTAAATCACAGAGCCTAGGGCTTGTTGATCAGGAAGTCGGCGGTTCGAATCCCCGCGACGGGGTGAGCTCTGTTGCTCGGTCCCAGCTCCTGCCAACCTAGCAGTTTGAAAGCACGTCACAGTGCAAGTAGATAAATAGGTCATCGCTCCGGCGGGAAGGTAAACGGCTTTTCCATGCGCTGCTCTGGTTCGCCAGAAGCGGCTTAGTCATGCTGGCCACATGACCCGGAAGCTGTACGCCGGCTCCCTCGGCCAGTAAAGCGAGATGAGCGCCGCAACCCCAGAGTTGGACACGACTGGACCTAACGGTCAGGGGTCCCTTTACCTTTACCTTTAAAGGTCACGGGCAGCAGTGCCCCCCTAAAAAACATCAAAGCGGTGTTTTCCCCTTTGCCCATGTCCCCTAAGTAGCTAAGTCCCCCTTTCCCCTTCTCCACCCTGGCTAGGACATAAACAGGCTGCTGGGCCACCTGCTTCTGTTCATTATGGAAATAGATCTGTTGTGTCCTGCCTGAGTCTCTCGCTGGCTGGGGCTGGGGTGGGGGGAGCATGTTCCAGCAACAGTTTTCTCTGTGGGAGGCACTCAGAAAGCTGCGTTGCTCGGAGTGCCCTTTCAACCGAGAGCAGTTCCTAGGAAGGAAGAACGGGGTCGAGTGTGGCATGTGGGAGGCACAGGATATTGTAGCCGTCCCCGTTGCCACCTCCTGAGAGTTAAAGGTAGATTTAGTGAGGGGTTGCTGCTTGCAACGCGGGTGGTGCTGTGGTCTAAACCACTGAGCCTAGGGCTTGCCAATCAGAAGGTTGATGGTTCTAATCCCCGCGACGGGGTGAGCTCCCATTGCTTGGTCCCAGCTCCTGCCAACCTAGCAGTTCAAAAGCACGTCAAAGTGCAAGTAGATAAATAGGTACCGCTCCAGCGGGAAGGTAAACAGTGTTTCCATGCACTGCTCTGGTTCGCCAGAAGCGGCTTAGTCATGCTGGCCACATGACCCGGAAGCTGTACGCCGGCTCCCTTGGCCAGTAAAGCGAGATGAGCGCCGCAACCCCAGAGTCGGACACGACTGGACCTAACGGTCAGGGGTCCCTTTACCTTTACCCCAAAACATCAAAGCAGTGTTTTCCCCTTTGCCCATGTCCCCTAAGTAGCTAAGTCCCCCTTTCCCCTTCTCCACCCTGGCTAGGACATAAACAGGCTGCTGGGCCACCTGCTTCTGTTCATTATGGGAAAAGATCTGTTGTGTCCTGCCCGAGTCTCTCGCTGGCTGGGGCTGGGGTGGGGGGAGCATGTTCTAGCAACAGTTTTCTCTGTGGGAGGCACTCAGAAAGCTGCTTTGCTCGGAGTGCCCTTTGAACCGAGAGCAGTTCCTAGGAAGGAAGAACGGGGTCGAGTGTGGCATGTGGGAGGCACAGGATTTTGTAGCCGTCACCGCTGCCACCTCCTGAGAGTTCAAGGTAGATTTAGTGAGTTGCTCCTTGCAACACGGGTGGTGCTGTGGTCTAAACCACTGAGCCTAGGGCTTGCCAATCAGAAGGTTGATGGTTCTAATCCCCGCGACGGGGTGAGCTCCCATTGCTTGGTCCCAGCTCCTGCCCACCTAGCAGTTCAAACACGTCAAAGTGCAAGTAGATAAATAGGTACCGCTCCAGCGGGAAGGTAAACGGCGTTTCCGTGCACTGCTCTGGTTCGCCAGAAGCGGCTTAGTCATGCTGGCCACATGACCCGGAAGCTGTACGCCGGCTCCCTCGGCCAGTAAAGCGAGATGAGCGCCCCAACCCCAGAGTCGTCCACGACTGGACCTAACGGTCTGGGGTCCCTTTACCTTTACCTTCTTTGCTCGTTGCATTGCGGACACTTGCTCCAGCTTTTGCCTCTCGTCCACAGGGTTTATTATGGTGTTGCTTCCCAAACATGTTTGGTGAGAGGTAACAGCAGGACTAAAGAAATGTGCTTTTCCAAAATCACATCCAGCTCTTAAAACCTTGCTTCCTGGCCCCTAGCCCAGGTGTTCTGTAGCTCAGGGGTCCAGGCATCACTAAGCAAACCCTTTGGCTTTGCCCAGCCTTGTCCACGTAACTTGCTAGCCCACCTGTCCACACGTCTCTGTTTTGGGCATTCGTGCTGTACAACAGGGAGGGTGCGGTGGAAGGATTCAGAAAAGGTCCTGGTGTAGTTTCCTGGAAGCAATTCTTAACTCGCCGCAGGCAATTCTGCGAATGGCCAATTTATGCTTCAGCCAGAATCGCACAATACATTGCAGGTGGGAAATGCAGGCAGAAAAGGTCCCTGTGCCTCACAATAATACTTTACTTAAAAAAAACAGGTTCATTTAGGTAGGTTCCTTTCTGTACACACATTTTCTCAGTAGGTGCGCAGTGTGCAGAGGTTGTGAAACTCCGCAAGAAATTGAAACAGGTCACCAGCTGGCTTTTCCTCAGTGGATGTTACTTCTGCGTAGATCTCGATTAAAAACCATCACATGAGGCAATTTTAAACGATCTGGTTGGGTGTATCCTAGAGAATATAAAAGTGAGACATGGGGAGTGGTTTTCAGGTGAGTGGGAGATAGATACAGAGCGGAATCAGGAAGACATTCTTAATCGGAAAATCGGAAAATCGGGTGCAGGGTGAAAATTGGGAAAAGGGACACGGGTGGTGCTGTGGTCTAAACCACAGAGCCTAGGGCTGGTGTCGGCAAGGTTATCTGGCCGTGGGCCAGATCAAGCCCACGGAGAGTGTCCGTGGGCCGGACATGCGCAGTGCGATGCCAGAAATCGCGCCTGTGCATGCCCAGATGCCAAAAATCGTATCTGCGCAGAAGCGACTTTCGGGGTTTGGACATGTGCAGATACGATTTTTGGCACCTGGACATGCGCAGATGCTCGGCAAGGCGCTGCGCCGCTCTGGTTTAGCGCAGTGCGTGGGAGGGGGCTTGCCGAGCGGGCGGCTCGATTGGCAGGCGGCTCGTGGGCCGGTAAAACGGCCTTCATGGGCCGACGTCTCGCCTAGGGCTTGCTGATCAGAAGGTCAGCGGTTCGAATCCCCGCGACGGGGTGAGCTCCCATTGCTCAGTCCCTGCTCCTGCCAACCTAGCAGTTCGAAAGCACGTCAAAGTGCAAGTAGATAAATAGGTACCGCTCCGGCAGGAAGGTAAACGGCGTTTCTGTGTGCTGCTCTGGTTTCGCCAGAAGCGGCTTAGTCATGCTGGCCACATGACCCGGAAAAACTGTCTGCAGACAAACACCGGCTCCCTCGGCCAGTAAAGCGAGATGAGCACCACAACCCCAGAGTCGTCTGCGACTGGACCGAATGGTCAGGGGTACCTTTACCTTTACCTATAATTAGAAAACCACTTTGCTATGCTTGCCCTGGAGAGTCCAGAATCTTCTTTTGAGGTTTCCAATCATGGCTAGGCGTCTTTTAGGAATGCCTTCCGCATAGAGAATATTCTGTTGCTGACCAATGACTTAGACTTGGCACCCCCAGGATCTCAGCCTTCTGTGTGTGCATTTCTGAGACGCATTTCTTTTCTCCCGCAGGATGATGAGGTCGTCCTTCAGTGCTCTGCCACGATCTTGAAGGAACAGCTGAAGTTATGTCTGTCTGCAGAAGGTTTCGGCAACCGGCTGTGTTTTCTAGAACCTACCTCCAACGCTCAGGTACATTCTGAGGAAAGGGCAGCTAGGTAGGAAATATCTATACTAGTTTATCCCATGGTTGGAACGGTCGATAAGGATGATCTGACCAGAGTTTAGTGGTTGCCGTCAGAGTCAGGGAAATTGTTATGTCAGACCTTATGACACTGGCCTGGTATGATTTGTTTCAATGTCCAAACAAATGGCTTCAGAATACCTCACAGGAAATTATTACAAAATAAAAAATAAAAATTTCCTTCCAGTAGCACCTTAGAGACCAACTAAGGTGCTACTGGAAGGAATTTTTTTATTTTTTATTTTGTTTTGACTATGGCAGACCAACACAGCTCCCTACCTGTAGCAGGACGTTATTAGTAAATGAATAAATAACAAATAATTAACCACGGATTGTTTTCCGTCAACAGACCGTGATGTGAAGCCATGGTCTGTTGAAGGCTTATAAACCATGGCTTGTTTCACTGTCCTCTGGAGTCATGACCAAACTCACCAACCTTGCTAGTTTGGCCACTCCAGGTGCTTGCAGAGACTTTGGAGGAACAAGCTACGACTCGCTTGCTTGCTTTTCTGTTGGATTATTCATGGTTTGTTGACTAAACTATGATCAGAACAAACTAGGGGCATACCATTATGTGCAAACGTACCAACTGGCTGGTAATAAATTTCAAGAGACAAGAAAACCTTGGTGCAAAACTCTTGTGCTTTGGAGGCTGCCCCAGAATCTGATGTCCATGGGTTTGTGTAGTTCCAGTTAGTCATGGTCACTGGGATATGAGGGTGGAGGAATTATGGGGGGGGAGAGAGAGACTGGAAGGGCCTGTGAGAGCTGCTATGAGGGCGAAACCTGCCTAGTAATCTGGAAACCTCATCAAAATCCCTGGTCTCCTCTGCAGCTCTCCAACAGTAGCTGTCTACCCCAGCCGTAAAGTACTCTACTTTTGCACTGCCTTTAAAGTGGGGTGTGCTTTGCAGTCTCTGACGTCCCCCCCCAAAAAAATCACTAATTTGATATGGGAACCAAGGATCCAGAGATCACGCTAAGGGTGGCCAAATACTGTGTGTCTGCCATAAAACTTAGGGAACAAGCTGTGCTACCACGATGACTAAGGCAGAGGTCGCCAAACTATGTTCCGCGGGCCGGATATGGCCCACCAAGCTCGTTAATCCGGCGCACGAACTTTGCCGACCCTGCCACCCACTCGGTCAGTCCCCGCGCTAAACAAATTTAAATGTATCCCTATCGTGTTTTATGACTTCCCTGATATTGTATGTGAGCTGGAACTGGTCTGTGACCGAAATAATAAATTTATTATTATGATATGGGAACACAACCCACCCATTATTATTTTTTAAACCAAGCAAACCTGTGTTTTCTACACACACAGAAAGTCCCCCCAGATCTGGCCATATGCTGCTTCAGCCTGGAACAGTCCTTGTCCGTACGAGCTCTTCAGGAAATGCTGGCCAACACCGTGGAGGTGGGTTCTGATGTAAGTACGGCTAACGTTCCTTCTTCATGAGCACACAAAGACATCATGGCCCCACCACGTCATCAAGCGTTGGGGCAAGGAACTTTTTTCAACCCGAGAGCCACATTGCCTCCTTCCAGGACAACCTTCCAGGGTCCACCACATGCCAGTGGGTGGGGCCAGAGGCAAAAGGGGGTGGGGCAACGAAAGTAAACTCGGCCTCTGTACACTAAAGGAGCTTCTGAATCTGCTCACATGCCCTCTTCATGCAGGCGAACAAAAGTCACAAGGACACATCCCATCCGGGGAAAGACTGAAAAGCAAGGCTGGCGGGGTGTGTGTGTGTGTGGCTTGGAGAGAGTCCCAGGGGCCAAATAGAGAGACCTGGAGGGCCACGTATGATTCCCCGGGGGCCTGAGGTTCTTTACCCATGCCATACATATTGGACCTAAGTGTTTCCATGGTGGGGGGGAGAGGCCTTTGTCCTGGAAACTCTGCACACATTTTAGGATTCCGACTGCGCCGCAGGGTTATGCAGGTGCTCAGCCCCAACTTGCAAAGGGTGGCAGGAGCCAGGCCACTAGCAATGCAACGGAGGGGCTGTTCCGTGGTGCCCTCATTCCCCACATACCCCCTTGCACAAGAGGCCTGAACAGGACTATGGTGCCGCCCGGGTGCCTGGCCTCCCGGTTCACCCCACAACAGCCTCCAACTGGTCTCAAACATTACCTGGTTATGTGCTCTGTGGGTATGGTTAAGAAGATCCCTGCATGCACGTTGGGGGGATGTGGTAAGAGCCAGCCTGAGCCCCGTCCGCAATGGGGACACCTGGAGCAGGTATGCGTGGCTGCAGAGGGTGGGTGGCGTCTGCCAGCCGAGGCGGCCAAGGGCTTCCAGGTGCCGTGCTGTGCCCGCCTTGGCAAGGGGTCTTGAGTATCAAGCGTGGCTTATCTTTTCTTCCTCTTCTTTCCTTTGGCTTCTCAATTCTGCTGGCTGACCCTCTAGGGTGTTGACTTGGACAAGTGGGTAGGTGCCGACTTCGCTGCCGTGATCCTACCCACCCATGACCTTTCCTTTCTAAACCCCTTCTCTGCCTTCTTCTCCCCGACCGTGTTTTGCTGTGTGCGCACGCCCGTCTCCTCTCCTCTTCCCTGGGGGGTTTCCACCTCCCCATGCTTAGCCAGAAGCAGGTGTATGTGGCAGGACTTAGGAAAAACCAAGCGATCTGGGGTTGCGGGTTGCAGGGTCCCACAAATCCAACTTCACAGCCCTCTATCGGGCTCCTAGGACAAAGACCACAATCTTCCTCATTTTGACCACATGCAATAAACCCCCAGCTCTCCTTCCCTCTCCCCTCTTTAAAAAAAAGAGAAAGCAAATGGATATGCCTCTACCCATTTCTATCCATGGGACCAATGCCCAGTTACTAGGTTGGGTGATGAGCGAGCTTGCATCTTCTTCTACTAGCTTCAACCCTGTATCTCTAGCGACAGTCTTGACGTACAGAAATTCAACAGGCGAAGCTTTTCCCCCGACATGGCTATCATGTGAAGGGAAAAAGGATTCGTTGCTCAGTTTCTGTGGGTCAGGCTGCTGCGAAGGGCATGGAAGTGGGATCAGTAAATCCTTTCGCAGACCATGAAGATGGAGGCCTCTGGCCAGAAAGGGTTTCTTGCATGAACAATCCGCTTCAAGGGGCTTCAAAACCATTAAGCACCTGTTCCCCAAGTCCATGGAATTCTGCTGTCTGGAGAAAGGCTGTAGCTCAGCGGCAGAGCTTTGCATGCAGAAGGTCCCGAGTTCAATGCCCGGGGTCTCTAGGTAGGGCTGGAGGTCCTTGCCTGAAAGCCCAGAGAGATGCTGCCAGTCAGTGTAGACACCACTGAGCCAGGTTGGACCAACGGTCTGACTCGGTGTTCCTACGATAACACCCTCTCCCATTCGATAGAGCTCAGGTACCGCTGCATTTGAGCAGCAAGCGATGTCTCCTTGCGTGAACAAGCTTCTCTTCTCCTCCAAAAGAACTGTATTGTATTTCCGGTCCAAAGACGGTGGCGTTCCCTAGCTAAACTGCAGAACTTGCTCCCATAGGAGGCAGTGGTGGCCACCGTCTCAAATGGCTTTGAAAGAAGATTCGGCAAAGGTCATGGAGGGGAGGGCTATCGATGGCTACTAGCCATGATGGCTGAGCTCTGCCTCCATAACAATGGCGGCAGCAATGCTTCTGAATACCAGTTGCTGGGAACCACAGGAGGGGAGAGGGCTCTTTTGCCTAGGGTCCCGCTTCCAGGTTTCCCCAAAAACGCATCTGGTTGAGAACAGGATGCTGGACTAGGTGGACCATTGACCTGATCTAGCAGTTACAGGTGGGTAGCTGTGTTGGTCTGCCATAGTCAAAACAAAATTAAAAAAATTTTCTTTCCAGTAGCACCTTAGAGACCAACTAAGTTTGTTCTTGGTATGAGCTTTTGTGTGTAAGCTTTTGTGTGTAAGAGCTGTCCGACAGTGGAATTTGCTGCCAAGGAGTGTGGTGGAGTCTCCTTCTTTGGAGGTCTTTAAGCAGAGGCTTGACAGCCATCTGTCAGGAATGCTTTGATGGTGTTTCCTGCTTGGCAGGGGGTTGGACTGGATGGCCCTTGTGGTCTCTTCCAACTCTATGATTCTATGATTCTATGGTCTCTAAGGTGCTACTGGAAAGAAATTTTTATTTTGTTCTGATCTAGCAGGTTCTCATTCTGTTCCTGTTAAAGTCTATAGTGTTGTGCAAGGTTGGATACCTCAGTTTTGGGAATCTCCTTCTAGGCGAGAGCTGAATGAGAGGCAAGCAGGGGTCTCTTGTCTTTCTCCCACGATTGAAACCAGGTGGAACCCCCTTTCCCTCTAAATAATTGCCCTCTCCCTCTCTCCTTCGAACTCCTCATCCCTTGATCCATCTCTCCAGCACACTTCCTCTTCCACTAGACATTTCCATCCTTGGCTGTGGTTACTCCTTCCTTGACCCAAACTCCTCCATCTTTTTTCCTCTTCTCACTTCATTGCATGGTTCCTACATGTGAACAGGGAGAGGCTTGCACACTGGGGCATATGTTGCAAGCTGGCGATGGAGCACAGTATGTCAAAGCTAGTGTGGTTCACTTCCCGATGACCTCTTCCTTCAAGCACTCATCTTGATTTGTGTACACGGTGTTTGTGGGAAGGTTGTGGCGGCACCCACTGGTTACTGGGTGTTTCCCCCGAATTGTTTGGAGGGAGGTTGGAGAGCATCATGTCTAGGGGATGGGGCCCAATTCTGTTCTCCCTTGAAGGGGGACCTACTTAATTCACACTTCTCTGAATTTTGCAATGCAGCTCTCTGTTTAGGTCAGGGTGTGTCAACCTGGTCCCTACCGCCCACTAGTGGGTGTTTCAGGATTCTAGGTGGGCGGTAGGGGGTTCTATGGCACAAACTGAATCCTCCTTCCATGAGCACTGGTGGGCGGTAAGGAAATTTTACCGTCGAAAAAGATGCATTAGTGGGCGGTAGGTATAAAAAGGTTTGATTACCCCGATTTAGGTGTACAAAAATGCATACTCCATGCTAGAGTGTGCATAAAGCGTACATATATTGGTGAAAATAGCATTCAAAAAATTCACTGTATACTAGGGGAAGTAGTTTTGCCAAAAAAAGGTGCAAGTTAGGCAAAATTGCGTACAAAATTGTGTGTGTTAAGGCAGTGTTCCTCAACCTTGGGTCCCCAGATGTTTTTGGCCTACAACTCCCATCATCCATGACCACTGGTCCTGCTAGCTATGGATGATGGGAGTTGTAGGCCAAAAACATCTGGGGACCCAAGGTTGAGGAACACTGTGTTAAGGGAAAGCCACACTAAATTATGGTGAATTTTCGTGTGGACGTTAAAAACAGTTTCAAAAACTGATGTAGAAATGTGGAGTGGTGAACTGGGGACCGGAAAAATGAGAAACCAAGAGGAACGAAAACTGACACATTTGCCAGTTTCCCTAATCACATCAAGCAATGGTTGTCCTACACTTCCCGGTGCGTTTCCCTGTCACTTCCCTTACCACAAACCAACCAACCCTGATTCCTTATTTATTTGCTTTTAGAAGTGGCTTTGTTGCACAGGGGTGCCAAATCCACTTTAACCATGCAGCCTGAAATTGGCAGGTATGCGGTTGAATCCCACACACGAAATAGTGACAGTCTGGAAGCGGCTGAGGTGTTTTGCACTGTGAGATGGAGGAGGTTGCTGGGATCTTGTTGTGTTGGATCTTACAAGACAAGATGGAGCCACGATGGGCAGTGGGCCTACTCTGCATCCCACCCTCCTGTGATGCCTTGTATTCTTTGCCCCAGCCCCTTGCTCCTCAAAATGTTGGCCGTGGCCCTCCCTCCCTGGTGAGAACGCTGCTTGGGAAAAAGTGACTGGCACCACAGTGGGTTGCAACATTCTTCTACCAGCAACTAGGTTCCCACGACCTCAGAATGCAGCCTGCCTGACAGTGATCATGTGACCTCCGCAGGAGATTATGGGGAAACACCCATGAGGCATTGGCTGTGCGCCACCTACATGGGTCATGCCAAACCATGGGGCATGCTCCCTGCCTGATATATTGGGCTAAAATGGGATAATACCCGGTATGCTGCTTTGAGCTAAATTTAACAGGAAGTTGTGCTCCCTCTCTTCTGGGGTTGGGTATACAGTCCAAACGAAGCACTATAGACGTGTGAACTGCAGTAATTAAAACTGCTTGGTAACCATCATGTGTGCTGTAATCACATGGTTTTTAAGGCCCAGGTCGTTAAAAGTCCATACCACAGCAATACAGACCTGCTGTAATGATTGCACAGCAGTTGTTCCCAAATTGTGCATGATTTCAGATCCCTGCAAGAAGTAAACTGATGAAATAATAAGCGTTTCCTGTAAGGTCCTGGACATGCCTCTCTTTAAATCATTCTATCTGTGAGTGTGTGAAGAAATGGTTCAGTCCACACCCATTGCAGAGACACACCAGCATGGTCCCCCCCTCAGAGGCTGACAACTGGTGTGTCCATCTATATATGGGGCGCAGTGAATGATCCTCCTCTGAGAGTTGCCCGTTTTGCTGCATTCTGAGGTTTGTGCTTGGGGAGGCAAGACCGGAGCATCGCAGGCCCTCCCCTGGAAAACCAAGCTTTAACTGTATTTGAGTATGACTTTAAAACTGATGGCATTCGCTCTTCTTACAAACCCAAGAGTCAATCTTTTCTTCTGCAAGAGAAAGCGTGCCTCCAATTTTAATTCAGAATGGGAAAACAGTGCGCTGTGGCCACCAGAAACATGGCACACAGTGCCATCCCGAATGTAATGCAGTAACACGGTCCACTTATTCATGACCTTTTGTGCTGCTGCAATATGACCTTTGCCCTGATGGTAGCAAATAAATGCAGTGCTTTTTTCTGGGGAGGTGGGATGCATGTTGGAGATTCTTTCCCCCTGTGCAGTCATGGGTTTGTTGTCTATCACATGACTGGGTATGTGTTTTGATTCCACAGGAATGGGATGTGACGAAGACAGGATGTTTGTCTTACTGTGTTCCCTGAAGTGGGACTATTGTCCTTTGTTCTTTCTCTTTGCTGTCTGATGCTAGAGAGAGAGGGAGCCATGTTGCAGTGCTCCATGTGTGTTTATATGTAAATAAAGTAGATTAGCCAAAATGCTGAGTTGCTGAGTTCTGTTACGCAACTGCGCAAACCTCTGTGGATCCGTGTGTGTGCTGATGTCTTCTGGCATTAGTCGCTGTGATGTTCGGGCTGAGGAATGCTTTTGAAGCTCCTGAACGATCGCCCAGGAAGGAGGGAACATGCCAGTCGTATGTGTGTAGGACATCCTGACAATGCATACCCCAAAACATTTTGTGAATCTTTGTACTTTTGTCCATTTACTGTATATATTTCCCCCAATTTGTACTATAAAATGGTTATTTTCTTGAGTCAAAATGAGAGTACCCCTAAACATTTTTTTTTTAGAAAAAAGCACTGTATAAATGCATTCCGACAATATTTATTGCAGCAAGGCAAGTCATGCAATAATGACCATATATATACAGCTTTTTTACACACACACACACACACACACACACACGTACAATATATGTGCAATAATAATATGACCCATGAACCTAGGGTCATTTATACTGCAGATATATACAATGGCAACTATGGCTATAAATAACATAGCAAAGGGGTCTATGCGATTATTGCCATATTTACAACAGCCTGTGGAAGGGATGACTGTATATATTGTTGTGGCATGGCCCATTATATATTGACTGTGGGCTGCATCCAACGTTAAGAGCCGACTTGTTGAAGTGGGTGCCCATGCCTAACATAGATTCATTCCTCTCAATGGGTCTGCTCCAAAGAAAACTTGACGGGATACAACCCTATATAGATATATATAGGTATGAACCGCAGTAAGAACGGCTATTGTTTTTTAATCACGACAAAAACAGATGCCGGTGAAATGCCAGATCCGTTGTAATGCCTCGTAACGGTGGCGATATATATATATATATATATATATATATATATATATATATATATACGAAGAGTATTTGCAAATGGCAGCCACCTTTGGGCTTGGCAAGTATGGCTGTACACATGTGCAAGAGAACCAGGAAGCTGTTCCTTGCTGAACGCTTTTGAGGCCCATAAGCAAATCCTACGGACAGTGGATGCGACTCTGCCTTGTTCCCCGCTGGGTCCCTTTGGAAGAAATGGCTCCGAAGAAATTATTCAGTGCTGGAAATCTCTTCAGGAGATAAAATGGGTTCTTCGTGTGGGGATAGATTGTGGGGGTTGAAGCGGTGTTTTACTATGGTGTGGACAGGGCCGTGTGGTAAGCTGATTGTCGCACTGCCCTGCTGAGGAGAATTTTACCTCATGTCAAGTGCATTTGTGTGGTAAAATTCCTGGTTCAAACAGGTCCTTTGTGTCCACCCATTCTCCAGGCCATGCCATAATTTTCTTGGCCTGCTTTTTGCAATCTTCTGTGTTTTTTAATAATAATAATAATAATAATAATAAATAATAAATAAAAATATACAAACAACAACAACAACATTATATTATTATTATTATTATTATTATTATTATTATTATTATTATTTATTTTACTGCACAACTGTTGTTGTTGTTGTTGTTGTTGTTGTTGTTGTTGTTGTTTGTTGTTATATTGATGCCCTACCCATCTGGGTGTAAAAGCTGAGACACGGAGCATGTTTGCTTGGATGAAATGGGAGTTGTTTTCACAACGCCATTTTCAGGAGTTAGGCCTTAGGCAAGCCTTCCATTTCTTGGTCTCTGTTTTGCCAAGGTCTGGGACCCAGTGAGCCACTTTGGAGTGCACTTTCCAGTAGGCCCTTCAGGAACCTTTGGCCAACCTGGGGCTGATGGGAATTGTAGTCCAAAACACCTGGGAAGCCCCAGGTTGGTCAAGGCTGCCTTAAGGAAAGGTGTCAGCCACTTGCATTTGCTGAGGGGTGGGGGAAGAGGGTGCTCTGGGTGCGATTGTCCAGTTCACAGACTGACTTGGCTTTCTCTTTTGCCCTGTCACCCCCCCAGTCCTCTCAAGGTGGCGGACATCGGACACTCCTGTACGGACACGCCATTCTTCTCCGGCATTCCCACAGCGGCATGGTAAGCGGGAGAGGAATTGGGGAAAGTTGTGTGTCTTGAACTCCAAAGGCCGGTGGGGCAGGGAAGACGCAGCTGCTCCCCGGCCATTTTGTGTTCCGCGTCCCTGTCCCTGAGCCAAGCAGATTTATTTTCAAGCATGTGTCATGTGTTCCCCTCCCGGGATGCAGAAATTGCAAGGAATCCCAAAAGGGGTTTTAGGAGGTGGGCACATTTCTCGGCCAAGGCGGTGTCAAACGCCGAAAAGGCTGAGGACAGATATAAATTCTAAGTCAAGAAGCTGAGGTCACCCAGGGGTGCGGTGGTGCCGGTTGCAATTTCCTTCTGTGTCAACATTCCTAGGGTGTGTGTGTGTGTGTGTGTGTGTGTAGAGCTGGTCCTTGAATGGTCATCCTTGAAATCGAGTGTGTATTCACTTGCCACTGCTGATTTACTGCTGGAATTATTCCTTGAAGTGACCTTACATGCTTTAGGGGAGAGGAAGATCTTGTTGGACTCCAACTCTCATCATCCCCAGCCGGCGCGGCCGATAATGATCGGGGAATGATGGTTGCATTTCCCCATTCCCGCTTTGTTATTGCTGTGGTTGTTATTAATTAATTAATTGATTGATTAATTATTATTTAAATTTTAATTCAAATTAACAAACACATACATTAATACATTGTACACTTACATTGACACATAAATCACACATACACATATGACACACATGCACAATTACACTTATACAATTACAGTTACAATACAATATACCAATACATATACATATACCAAAGTACTTCTATATCTTCCGAACTCATTTTAGACAAAATATATTTTTATTACATAGATTGTTTTAAAAAAAATATATAAACTTATTCTTTCTAGCTTTCCGTTTACCACGGTATGGCTAAATTATTAAATAATTTCAGTCTTTGACTTCCCTATCCACCTCTTCATTAAAGTGTATATGAAAATTGTTCACCATAAATAAAGTTATGACACCGACCTCATTTACTTTTTATGTTGTACTTCATGATGATTTAGTTTCGTGTGTCTGTTTATTCCTATATCATTTTCCGAAATGACAGGGGTTATTCCAGACCTAATACTATGTTGACGTTGCATCTGTTTTTTAGGTATTGCAAAAAGTTGTTCCATTCTTCAATGAATTTTCCCCTCGGATTATCTTTTATCTTTTCTGAAAGATATGCAAGCTCTATATAGTCTAAAATTTTGTATAACCATTCCTTTTTGCTAGGTATTATTGCACTTTTCCACTTAGATCCTATTTAAATTTTTGCCGCTGTTGAGGCATATAAGAAAAAGTTCCTCATTTTTCTTGGTATATCTTGTGTTGTTATACCTATAAAATGTCTTGGGGAATTTGGTTCAAAAAATTCCTTCAATTTCTGAGTGTATTTCATTCCAGAAATATTCTATCTTAATGCACTCCCACCAGATATGGTACCAGTTTCCAACTTCCTTACACCTCCAACAGATATTGCTCACATTTTTAAACATTCTTGAGAGTTTGTAGAGAGTGAAATGCCACCCATAAAACATCTTTATCATATTTTCTCTAATCGAATTACATGTTGTGAAGCTCTAGCTCGATCTCCATAGATTTTCCCATCTTGTCATCATTAAATTGTGGCCTACATCCTGAGCCCAATGCATCATTGTGGATTTGATTTGTTCTTCCATTACTGTCCAGTCCAATAATAGCCTATATGCCTTTGAAAGGGTTTTGATTTTAGAATTTACAACTTCCAATTGAAATTTAGATTAATTAATTAATATACAGTCATGACTTCTGAGCTGTTTGCAACCATAGGACTAACCCACAATTAAAACACACAATGACCTTAGAGCAGCCTTTCTCAACCTTGGGTCCCCGGATGTTTTTGACCTACAACTCCCATCATCCCTGACCACTGGTCCTACTACCTAGTGGTGATGGGAGTTGTAGGCCAAAAACACCTGGGGACCCAAGGTAGATAAAGGCTGCCTTAGAGCATCCTTAATTAAAATACACAAGAAGGCCATATTTGCCTTGTGTTGGTCAGCAGCAAGCAGCACCCCATTGAATTGGTGTAGTGGTTAAGAGCAGTGGACTTGTAATCTGGTGAACTGGGTTCGATTCCCTGCTTCTCCACATGCAGCTGCTGAGTGACCTTGGGCTAGTCACACTTCTTTGAAGTCTCTCCAGCCCCACTCACCTCACAGAGTGTTTGTTGTGGGGGAGGAAGGGAAAGGAGGTTGTTAGCCGCTTTGAGACTCCTTCGGGTAGTGATAAAGCGGGATATAAATCCAAACTCTCCTTCTTCTTGACCTCTTGTTTTCAGCAGCCCATGCCCTCTGCACTATAGGCAACTCGCAAGGGGGTTGCGTTTCTGGTTGCTATGCATGTGCTGATCTCACACGAGTCGGGAGTTGCCTGTACTTCCTTTGGCGCAAAAGATTATGGCCACACATCTATCTACGTGCATTTATAAAGTTACATTTTAAAGCTGCAATTTTAAGGTGCAGAAACCAGGGTGGTTGATCTTCTTTCCTTCCCGATTTATAGTATTTGAGCTGCCTAACCACATCCCGCTCCCTGACGGATAAACTTGCCTTTGACGTGGGCCTTCAGGAGGATGCAACAGGTATGTGATTTTGCACTCCAGGGAATTGGCACCTTGTGGGTGTTTTTGTTTGCAGCGGGGGAGAGGAGGAGAATGTTCCTAGCTCATTCTACATTCCAGGCACCGTTCAGTGGCAAAGGGACTACTGTGTCGAGTCTCAGAGGGGTAAAGTCCCACTCCGTGCAAACACAGAACAAAACAAATCTGCACGCAGACAACTGAAATTCTGCGCTGATGGGTGGGGGGATAATTCTGTGACCTGGCTACATGATGCAAATTGAGCAGCCTTTAATGAAATATTATTGGGCCAATGTGAGACATAAATTATGCAAGCTGATCAATTTGCATAATTTATGTTGCACTTTCACCCGATAAAACCTCATCAATCAAACAAGTACAAACCAGCAAATCAGCTTGATGCATCAAATATAGCTGGATCGCCCCCTCAGAGAAAACCTAGGTAAGTGGTTCCTAAACTTTTTTCTAGCCACCCCAATCTTTTCCCATAAACTCATTCCCTGTGCCCCTTACCCTAGCCTCTAAAAACATTCGGAACAGCAGTTCGCATGACCCACTTAAGTAGATAATAACACAATAAAATTCAAAGCCGTAACAATTAATTGCAAATTTATTCAAAATCCAGTTAAAACTATTCGGTTTAGTTGATGAACCTGATCCACGGATGCCAGCTTTTCATAGTAATTTCCCCCTCCAGTGCCTCCCTGCCTCCCCCTTGCCTCTTAGTACCCCCCCTAGGTAATGCCACCACCTCCCAGGGGGCAGTAACGCCCATTTTGGGAACCACTGACCCAGGTGAACAGATGAATCTGAAGCAGCCCACCTAAATGTCGATACTGTAGGTGCCAGTCTGATGTGACCCCAGAGCAAATAAAGGAACGTAGCTAGTTTCTTGTAGACGTATACCCACGATCTCTCTCACTACTAGGGGAAGCCTGTTGGTGGACCATCCACCCTGCCTCCAAGCAGCGATCGGAAGGGGAGAAGGTTCGCGTGGGTGATGACCTCATCCTTGTCAGCGTCTCCTCTGAGCGGTACCTGGTGAGTGTGTGTGTGTGTGTCTGTCTGTGGGAGGACTTGCTTCCTCCCCTCTCTAAACCACTGAGCCTCTTGGGCTTGCCGATCAGAAGGTTGGCGGTTCGAATCCCCACGACGGAGTCAGCTCCCATTGCTATTTCCCAGCTCCTGCCAACCTAGCAGTTCGAAAGCACACCAATGCAAGTAGATAAATAAGTACCACTGCAGCGGGAAGGTAAACTGCATTCCCATACACTCTGGTTTCCATCACGGTGTCCCGTTGCGCCAGAAGCGGTTTAGTCCTGCTGGCCACATGACCCAGAATGCTGTCAGCGGACAAATGCCGGCTCCCTCGGCCTGAAAACAAGATGAGCGCCACAACCCCATAGTTGCATTTGACTGGACTTAACCATCCAGGGGTCTTTTACCTTTACCTGTTATAGGGGTTCTTCTGACCCCCTCCCCTTTGGGGAGGACATGCAGTGTTGTAGGAGGGAGGAAAGCCCTATTGCTCAAGTGGAGGTTCTTGCCCAGGCCTATTGCTCAAGTGGAGGTTCTTGCCCATTAAAGTTTACCCCCACCCTATAAATTTCCAAAGTCTATGTGAGGGCTAGCCTCACATTTTACATTTAACATGCACTTTTTGGAGGGTGCAAGTAGCAGCAGCTGGGGGGGGCTGTTAACTACTATGCTTGCAGCATGTTGTTGTGTCCGGGGGGGGGGCCAGGAGAGTTTCACCCTTTCCTTCCCCTTGATTGAAATTGCTCCTCTGAGGTTGCTATTTGCTCTGAGAGGAAATCCCCCCAGCAACTGCTACTTGCTCCTTTTCGAAACACACATGTTAGATGCAAAGAAACCTTGAGTGTCATGCCCATCAACCAGGGCTGTGGAATTTTTCCATCCCAAGGGGCATATTTCCTACTGGGCAACTTTCCAGGGGCCACTTGCCGGTGGTGAGCAGAGCGAGAGGCAAATTGGTGGAGCAACAGATGCCTTGAAGTTGTGCTGCTTCACCTGTTTCACCTTGCCTTGGTTTGGTGTGGGCAAGTCATGGCTACTCAGCAGGGAGCTAAAACCTTCTCATGCTCAGGAGTACTCTCGTATTTATTGCCACTTCAGCAGACCCAGGGTTGAGCTCTGACAATGAGAACGTGGGCTGCAATTCTGATTCAGGATGAAGCCTTGGTTGAATGTGGGTTGAATGAGGTAACTGTTAGGTGGATTTGTAGCTGGTTGACTGACCGAACTCCAAGAGTACTCATGAATGGTTCCTCGTTATCCTGGAAAAAAAGTGACAAGTGGGTTGCCTCGGGGTTCTGTCCTGGGCCCATTGTTGTCCAACATCTTTGTAAACAACTTGGATGAAGGAATTGAGGGGATGCTCATCAAATTTGCAGATGACACCCAGCTGAGGTTGGATGGCCATCTGTCATGGATGCTTTAGCTGAGATTACTGCATTGCAGGGGTTGGACTAGAGCAGGCTTCTTCAACCTCGGCCCTCCAGATGTTTTGAGACTACAATTCCCATCATCCCTGACCACTGGTCCTGCTAGCTAGGGATCATGGGAGTTGTAGGCCAAAAACATCTGGAGGGCTGAGGTTGAGGAAGCCTGGACTAGAGGACCTTTGGAGTCACTTCCAACTCTACAATTCTATGATTCCATGAATCCGTGGGGACTATTAAGCCCCTGATCTCACTCCTCGCCCGCTTTGTTTCTTCTGCTCTTCTGTGTCTCAACAATCTCCTTGTTCTCCTCCAGCACCTGTCTACAGCCAGTGGAGAGCTCCAGGCAGATGCCTCCTTCATGCAAACACTTTGGAATATGAACCCCATCTGCTCAGGCTGCGAGGAAGGTATTTGATTCCTTAGGTTGTGGTTTGAGGCCACATGACGCAGCCACCTTGCTGAAGCTATGCAGGTCCCGGTCTGGTCAGTGCCTAGATGGCAGACCACTGAGGAACCCCAGGCCTCGTTGCATTTAGATGGAGGTGACAACGCCATTCACACAAACCTACCAAATTCACACCTCTTGGAACAATGCACAGTTGCGCCTTGGAATTCACGCTGCCCCGAATTTTGTGATGCAGTTTTCCAGCCCAGAAAAGGTGCACATGAGGGGAAAATGCGAATGGAGCTGCATATATTAGAAGAAAACGGCACCCAAAAAGTTATGTTACGTTAGGGAAGATTGCTTACAAAAAGAATGCGTGTTAGTAGAAATTGCATGCTAGAATTCTGATGAATTTTCACGAGGGCTTTTGAAAAATAAATAAAAAATTGTAAACTGATGTGGAAATGTGGAGAACTAAGCACAGCACTGGAAAATTGAGAAATGGAGGGAACAGGATTTATCCAGTCTCTGCCTATGTTACCGGACTATGATAAGGCTTACTCAGGCCACATTCACATAATACATGGTTCCCCCCAAAGAATTCTGGGAGCTGTATTGTGTTTCTCATCACTAAGAGCTCTTAGGAGACCCCCTATCCCCCCTCATAGAGCTATAAGTACAGAGTGGCTTAACAATCCCTCTTCCGGGGTATTGTAGCTCTGGCAGAGGAACAGGGGCCTCCTAACAACTATGGGCGCCCTTAACCAACTACAGCTCCCAGAATTATTTTCGGGAAGCCACGACAGTTTAAAGTGGCACCGTAGCTCTTTAAATGTACGGAGGGAATGTGGCTTGAGATGACACAAGCAAAAGTAGTGTACATCATGCATTTGCAATGTGAGCCCTGGAGTACTAGTTTCCTTGCTCTGCTTGTGATCCCACACTCTCTAATCCCTATTTTTTGGGTGGTCCACACAGGGTATGTGACCGGAGGCCATGTTATGCGCCTCTTCCACGGCCATATGGACGAATGCCTCACCATCTCCACCACGGACCAGAATGAAGAGCAACGCAGGTGGGTATACCGTGCGGGGGTTGTCAGCATAAAGGTGTTAGGATTTCCTACACATGAGTAGGACCCTGGCAGAGACACATGCCCAACTGGCATGTTCCCTCCCTCCTGGGCGATCGTTTGGGAGCTTCATAAGCTTTCTTCAGCCTGAACATCATAGCGACTGATGCCAAGAAGCATTAGCACACTTACGGATCCGCAGAGTTTGCGCAGTTGCGTAACAGAACTCAGCAACTCAGCATTTTAGCTAATCTACTTTATTTACATATAAACACACACGGAGCACTGCGACATGGCTCACTCTCTCTCTCTAGCACCAGACACTTTAAAGAGAAAGGGGTCGCAAAAGAAAGGGGGGAAGAGAGAGACGCCTCTGCCCCAAATACCTGTAGTGAACAGAAATCGGGATGGGAAAACAGAGGGCAAGAACATGCAGACTTTGAGCGCAGCTGTTACTGGGGGGGGGCGTCTCTACCCAAAAGCAAAAGATCGAGCCAAAGACAGTTCGTGCTCTCTCTAACTCAGATTTTAATTCAATGCAAGCATTTTGTTATCCCCCTCCTTCGCCCGCTGAGCATGTAAACATTTTTAAAAGCCACTCTGCTAGTGGAATGGAGGCCCGTTGTTGGTATAGCCGTATTGCTGGAGGGGTAGCGCTTGTGGTTGGGGGAGCCTGAGTAACACCAGCCCTGCAAAGCATCCCAGTGTTGTTAGAGAATTGTAGACTTGGAAGGGACCACGAGGGTCATCTGGCCCAACCCCCCTGCAATGCAGGAGACTTTTAGCCCAACTTGGGGCTCGAACCCACAACCCCGAGATTAAGAGTCCCATGCTCTACCAGTTGAGCATATCCAGGTCTTGGCATGGAGGAAGTTGCAAATATTTAAGATTCGATTTGCTAGGGGTTGGGAAGAGACAGAGAGGAGTGAGTGGGCGAACATGTTTGCGGAAGAGGTGGGTTTTCGAGGTGAAGGAAAAGAAAAGGAAAAAAATCCCTTTCTTATCCACTCCCCTTTCATGCTTCTACACCCAGAAGTCCCTCTGATCCAAAAGTGCCCTGCTGCAAGGGCTGTGGGGGAGAATGCCCCTCCTATCCACAGAGAACTTTGTTTAGGGTCAGTGCGATAACTGAGTTCTTACTCAGACCCTTTATCCCTGAAAAGATAAAGGCAAGCTGGTGTCCTCTGGACTACAATTCCCATCAGCCTCAGTGTCCTACAGCTGTACTTGCTGGGGGAAGGTTGGAATTGCAGCTGGAAACATCTGGACAGCATCAGGTTGGCGGAGGCTGCTGTAGCAAATAAATAAGAGGAATTCTTGCCATGCCCAGTAACTGAACTGGCTGGTTTTGAACCCTGCTTGTGGAAGAGTTACTCAGATCATCTTCCTTTTCCGCAGGGTGGTGAACTACGAAGGCGGAGCCGTCTGCTCCCAGGCTCGCTCACTGTGGCGCCTGGAGCCTCTGCGCATCAGGTATGAATAATAATAACAACAACAAATAACAGCAGTGCTGTTGGGGTTGCTTGCGCAGGCTCCCTTGTGGATTTGTCTGCCTCAAAAGCCATGAACAACGCAAAGGATTCTGGGTTGTGTTTGAGGGTGCAGAGTCGGTTTTCACTGGCTTTTGAGCCAACGAGGTATAAAAATTGGATATTTTTCTCTTTTTTACGGTTTTGACAGATGGATATGGATATTGCGGCAATGGAAAATGTTAATAACTATTAGCCAAATTTTTGAGACCGGAGGGAGGGAAAGGGAGGGGGGAAAGGAAAATTTAGTTATATAAAATTTGTTTGAATATTGAAAATTTTAATAAAGGTCTTAGAAGAGTTCAGAGGTATTTAGAGGCCGAGGTTGAGTTAAAATTATAAGTAATTAAGTCGGATGAATAAATATGTTTAAAAGTGATAAGGAGGAAAGTTATAGTGTGTAAAGTAGAATGGAGGATGAATTGGAAAACTGGGAATTAGGTTTGATTTTGAATTCAACAGGGGGGGATCAGAGGAAGTCAATTGATGATGAAATTAAGAAAAGTAAGAATGTCTGGCCCAGGAAAAGGGCCAGGCCTAAGCAATGATTTATACAAGTTAATTGGTTAAATTTGAAAAGGCATTGTAAGTGCTCCTGTGAGAGGGGGGCTTGGATATTTGCTTCCCTTGGTGGGAGAGGGGGGAGCATGAAAAAATTTAACCATGTAATGTTTTGTGCTTTAAATTGTAAAAACCCTAAAAACTTTTAATAAAAAATAAAAAATAAAATGTTATTTTAGGACTGTTCCTTTTAAACGTGTCCTGACATACACACACACACACACACACACACACAAATAATAATAATAATAATTTATTATTTATACCCCGCCCATCTGGCCGGGTCTCCCCAGCCACTCTGGGCGGCCTCCAACAAATACCAAAATACAATACAAACACACACACAGAGAAAATGTTTTTAACCCAAGGACTCGGTTAAAAATCAGGAGCTTACATGATTGTTACGCAGATTGGGATGCCACGAAATGCCACAATAAGAGACATCACCTCATGACCGGTTCTATTTCTTACCTGAAAGTGAAAAATACAATCTGGCTGCCTCTCATATTGGTATACAACCCTTCCACCTCTATTGCTTTATTTTTTTTACCCTACCTGGAATATTGTCTTTGACCCTTTTTCTACCCTTACTGACCTTCTTATCAGACACCCGAGCAGTCCTAGCATCAGTATGCTTACACCCTCAGGCACCGCTGCCTTTTATTTTATTTTATTTTATTTTATTTTATTTTATTTTATTTTATTTTATTTTATTTTATTTTATTTTATTTTATTTTATTTTATTTGTATGCCGCCCTTCATCCAAAGATCACAGGGCAGTTCACAACAGGGAAAAAAATGAAAACATAAAATACATAATAAAGCAAAAACAGCTCCCCTTAAAAAAAAAAATCCAGTCTGCCAGCGGACAGCTGGGTTTGGGAGCCGCCATTTTAATTTCCCATGATCCCCTGCCCTCAATGTAGTGTTGTTTTGAGACATTGTGTGGAGAATTAACATGGCTGCTCTGATCAGTCCCCTGGTGCTGCTCCAGAAACTGTGACTGCCACCACCCAATCAATTGTTCAAGGCCCAACCATGGGGGACATTGACTGCGGAGGAGCCAACAAAGGACATTGTGGGAAATTATACCAGGGGAAGGACCTGCCTGTATGGAAGCCAGGATACTACAGAGCAATGTCTCCTAGTAGAGACTCCTTTTCAGCTTAAAATATCACTGTATTCCAGAGTCTGTAATCCAGCAGTCGTCGAGGCATGATACTCCTGAAACTACCAAGATTGTTTCGGGGTATTCAGCCGAGATTTTTAAAGCTAAATCTAAAGTTGCCTGGTTTACTCAATGGTGACTATCTAGTCTTTTTATATATTGTATGTGTTTGGATTACTAATATATTTGGATGACTTTGTATGATTTTATTGTTTGAACTCATGCCAATAAAGGCCAGCAACAATAAAAACGACTGAGGAAAGGAATTATCTGTGAGGGGAATTGGCCACAACACATCCATCTTCCATGTGTTCGCAGCAGTAAATGGTGGGACTACTTTATAATGTCGCTTATGTATTGAAGAGGCGGCTGCTGGGCTGTTTCCCTGATGTTGTTGGACCACAACTCCTGGCATCCCTACCTATTGGCCTTGCTGGTTGCAGGGGCTGATGGGGGTTGGAGTCCAACAGCATCCGAAAGGCAGCACATTGGCTACCCCTGATGTGTCCTAGTTGCCTGAGAGGGAACATACAGTATTTCTTCCACCCCAACAGCTGGAGCGGCAGCCACATGAAGTGGGGGCAGCCCTTCCGCGTCCGCCACGTGACCACAGGCCGCTACCTAGCGCAGACCGACGAGAAGGGGCTGGTTGTGGTCGACGCTGAGAAAGCTCACACCAAAGCCACAGCTTTCTGCTTCCGGATCTCTAAGGTGAGAAGAGTCCCCCATTATTGCCCTCATCGGAAGCGGGGCAGTCTTTGTTGCTGTTAAGTCGTTCAGTCGTGTCCGACTCTTCGTGACCCCATGGACCAGAGCACGCCAGGCACTCCTGTCTTCCACTGCCTCCCACAGTTTGGTCAGACTCATGTTGGTAGCTTCGAGAACACTGTCCAACCATCTCGTCCTCTGTCGTCCCCTTCTCCTTGTGCCCTCCATCTTTCCCAACATCAGGGTCTTTTCCAGGGAGTCTTCTCTTCTCATGAGGTGGCCAAAGTCTTGGAGCCTCAGCTTCAGGATCTGTCCTTCCAGTGAGCACTCAGGGCTGATTTCCTTCAGAATGGATAGGTTTGACCTTCTTGTAGTCCATGGGACTCTCAAGAGTCTCCTCCAGCAAGGTGCTCTGCCTTTGAGAATTTAAGTACCGAAGAAGAGCTGTGGTGGACCAAAGGCCCATCTAGTCCAATACCCTGTTCTCTCACTGGCCAACCAGATGCCCCAATGGGAAGCCTAAGTGCAACAGAGTTCTCTCCACTTGTGACTCCATGACAGCTGGATTCAGAGGTGTAAGGTCCTCTGTTCGTTGCTCGTGAGTAAGCAGGCAAAACTCCGAGTTTCCTTTAAGAGTTTTATTGTGCAAACTATGTACAGTGCAGAGCTAATAAGTTCATGTCTGTATCAAGCATCGTCAGAATCCGGGAATGGCCCCTTCCGGTTCTGACCCCAACAAAAGAGCTTTGGTATACGGAAACCCCGCCTCCCATCCTTTCGTTTCACCCCTCAATGCCTTTGGGGCACCAGAAGCTGTGTGTCTCCTTCCTCGCCCCTTGAGCGAGAGGAGTGCGAGGTCTCTCCAGCATCCTCAGAGCCCTTCCCTCCATACCCTGAAAAGCCTGCCCCTCCCCGCTGGAAGCCTCGCTGCTCCCTCTGCTGCCAGAGGAGGTGCTGCTGGTCAGGTGGGGCTGGGGCTCTCTGTAGCATCCTGAGAGCCCTTCCCGAGAGCCCTTCCACCACCGTGCGCTGCACCGGGGACAGTTCCCTGACAAGAGGCAAACGGCCAACAAGGGCGAACAGTTATCATGACCATTGTTGTCATGACCGTTGATTTATCCTTCTAAACCACCGGCTCAAGGCAAATTACACATAAGATAGGACTGCCGAGTGTCTGGATTTTCCTGGACATAGCCAGGAAATGGGCTTGAAAATGGCGCCCGTGCGGATTTTCTGTTATTATTTACTGCTGCTGCTACTACTACTACTACTACTAATTCATTTTCTCACCTGCCCTTCACTGTAAGGTCCCCGTATGGGTTACAGCCATTTGAAAATACTAAATGTTGAAAGTGGCATTGAAATGGAGAGAATCTTGTAAGTAAGAGCAGCCAAGCACTTTTTAGCAACAGCAAGATATTCTAAAACGGAATAATCAGGCCCAACTGAACAGCAGAACTGAACATTCATTCATTCCAGGTGGATTTTATCAGAATTGGCAAAATGTCTGGGAAAACATGGATGTATGCCAAATAGGGTGTGTATATGTGTATGTGTGTGTGTGTGTGTGTGTACAGGTGAAACTCAAAAAATTAGAATATCGTGGAAAGGTTCATTTCTTTCAGTAATTCAACTTAAAAGGTGAAACTAATATATGAGATAGACTCATGACATGCAAAGCGAGATATGTCAAGCCTTTATTTGTTATAATTGTGATGATTATGGCGTACAGCTGATGAGAACCCCAAATTAACAATTTCAACTTTGGGGTTTTCATCAGCTGCACGCCATAATCATCACAATTATAACAAACAAAGGCTTGACATATCTCGCTTTGCATGTCATGAGTCTATCTCATATATTAAACTCCAGTAGCTAATGAAAACAATTGCTTACATAAATGGACTTTTCCACGATATTCTAATTTTTTCGAGTTTCACGTGTGTGTGTGTGTGTGTGTGTGTGTGTGTGTGTGTGTGTATTTAAAAGAAAAGCCCAAAAATATATGTCTCAATGTAAAGATTGCCCCTATGGCATACATGTGCTGATGTTTTGTCTTATTGGTTTGCTTTTGAATAAAATAAACATTGTAGGATAGCCCCTTCGCCAGCCTGTGGCCTCTGTGTGCCCCTGCCATCCCTCTGAGCTCATGGCGCCCTCTGTTCTCCCCCTTGCCCTTTTAGGAAAAGCTGGATGTGGCTCCGAAGCGAGACGTGGAGGGGATGGGAGCCCCTGAGATCAAGTACGGAGAGTCCATGTGTTTCGTGCAACATGTCGACAGCGGCCTCTGGGTGACATACGCAGCGGCTGATGCCAAGGCTCTCCGCTTGGGCCTGCTCAAGAGAAAGGTGAGGCTTAACTGGCTGGCCTCCCTGGCTTTCTATCAGGGCTGGTGGCCTTGAGCCAAGGTGTCGTGCAGGGGAGGGTGAGCCTATATGGGTGCCAATTCAACATCTAAAGCATGCAAGTTCCTCAAACAGGAGAGCCCGGCCTGAGTCCGCAGCTTTATAGGGCCAGGTGGAAGCTGATTGGCTCCCCGTGTCAGCTGGTCTCTTTTGGATTGGTCGCTGCAGCACCACCCTCTGGCTATCTGTGGCAGTGGCACCACAGCACAACGCCCTCTGCTGGCCAGCTGTCATAGTGGCGCAGAGAGTAAAGTTTCCTAGGTCCCACTGTCAAGAATCGCTGGTTCGAGAATCCTCTGAGCGTCCCCCATATATACCTGCTTTCTTTGCTCACCCTACAGGCCATCTTGCACCAGGAAGGTCACATGGACGATGCTCTCTCCCTGACCCGCTGCCAGCGCGAGGAGTCGCAAGCCGCCCGGATGATCTACAGCACTTCTGGCCTTTACAACCAGTTCATCAAGTAGGTGCCGGGCAGATTCTGCTCCCGTGGAAACCAAGAAATCCACCGCTTGAGTTGTGTTCTGTGCCTGCCTGTCACCTGCCTGCCTGTCATCTTTTTGTGGTTCCATGCTCCCCTCTGCCATCCCCATTGGCTGATCCATTGTGGCGCCACGGAATGTTAGCAAGCATTCCGATAGATGTGCAAGACTAAGAGTAATTTGTCGCAATGCAAAACGAAACCGAACTGCTCATAGGAGGGAAAAGGGAGGTCAGTTTGGCGAGAAGAGAAGCATCACTTCTATCCTGCCATTCCTCCCTTTGATTAAGCAGCCATGAGGTCTAGCAGCTTGCCATATTTCAAGACCCAAAGCTGAAGAGTTATGGCGCTAAGGGGAGCATTCCACAAAGTAAATATTTTAACTTGCGGACATCTTAGGGGTGTGATTCCTCCTCTTCCTCCTCCTCCTCCTCTGTGCCATCCATATCCAATGCTAATCTCATCTCTGGCCGTTCCTTCTCCAGGGGCCTGGACACGCTGAGTGGAAAGGTCAAGTCGGGAACCCCAGTGACTCTTCCCATCGATGGGATGATTCTCAGCTTGCAGGACCTGATCAACTACTTCCAGCATCCCGAGGAAGAGCTGCAGCACGAGGAGAAACAGACCAAGCTGCGTTCCCTCAAAAACAGGCAAAACCTCTTCCAAGAGGAGGTGAGCAATCAGGGGCTCAGCCTAGGAGGGTGGCCTGCTTGAAGCCATCGCCAAACTGGTCCCCCCAATATGTTGGATTCCCAGTTCCCAGCAGCCCCAGCCAGCATGGCTAATAGGAATGATGGAGGCTGTAGTCTCAATAGCAAGGGTCGGCAACCTGTGGCCCATGGGCCACAATTGGCCCACTAGGGTCGTTTAAACGGCCCATGAGCTGCCCCCGAACTGAGCCGCCTGCTTGGCAAGTCGCTGCGCACTGTGCTAAACCGGAGGGATGATGTGGGGGGGGACGCGGGGGAAAATCGCACCTGCGCAGACGCAATCCGACCTACGGAGCAATCTCCACAGCCCAGACAAGGTAAACCTTGCCAACCCCTGCTCAACAGCATTTGGAGAGGCTCACAGCTTTTCCACCTCTGGTGGAGACAGCTGGGGCTTGTGGGGCTTGCTAAGGTAGAACTCCAGGTGCTGAAGGCGCCTCTGCTTCTTTCGCAGGGCATGATCACGCTTGTTCTGAACTGCATCGACCGCCTCAACGTGTACAGCACTGCCGCACACTTTGCTGAATATGCTGGCGAGGATGCCGCTGAGTCCTGGAAGGAGATCGTCAACCTGCTGTATGAGCTGCTCGGTATGAAAACCAAGGGCAGGGCTCTGGGATAAGAGCTACCCAGGCCCAAGTCGACATGACAGAGCTCTCGAGCTTGCAGGGTGCTCTCGAATGGCTAGCGAGTTTTGGGAGGGCTCAAGGGGGTCAGCATTGATTTCCAGTTCTGATTCGGTCTGGATTTGGTTGAAGATTTCACAAGCAACCCTTCCCGGCCCCTGGATTTATGAGATCTGCAGCCCCTGAAGGCTTTCTAAGAGCGTGCCTCCTTCTGTCCCATCTGCATGATACATTTTAATCAGTGTTATACCCCTTTAAATAGTCATACCTTGCTCCCAGAGAATCCTGGGAAGTGTGGTTTGTTAAGGGTGCCAAGTTGTTAGGAGACCACCTCACTATTACCCTTTCAGAGCTACAGTTTCCAGAGTTGTTTAACGGTTCATCCCTTTTCTTAAGGGACCAGTCACTTAAGAAATGGGATGGACAATTAAACCACTCTGGAAGCTGTAGCTCTGTAAGGGGAATAGTGGGGTGGTCTCCTAACAACTCTCGGCACCCTTAACAAACCACACTTCCCAGGATTCTCCGGGGCAAGGTATGACTATTTAAAGTGGTATGACCCCGATTGAAATGTATCATGCAGATAGGGCCTCAGTGGCCAGGTTTGCGTGTCACTTTTAAACCATTATTTAAAGTAAAAGGATCGTGAGCGAGTGAGAGAAGGCTGCTCCATCCATCATGTCTGCTTGTGGGCTTCTGGTTAGCCATTGTGAGGACACAATGCTGGACGAGATAACAGGCCTTTGGTCTGATCTCGCGGTTGCAAAATCAAATTGCCTGACAATAATGTTGTGGCAGTAACTAGCCAGATAGTAACATGCACGTCCTTTCCCTTGGTGTCCCTCCATGCAGCTTCACTGATCCGTGGGAACCGGGCCAACTGCGCCCTTTTCTCCAACAACCTGGACTGGCTGGTCAGCAAGTTGGATCGACTGGAGGCCTCCTCTGGTGAGCAGATGGGGTGGTCGGGGCTGTCCTATACCGTGATCTTAAAGTCTTCTTCAAGCCATCTGAGCACTATTGAAGTTTTGGACTACAATACCCATCATCCTCGGGCAGTTGGCAGGGATGATGGGAGTTGTAGTCCAAAACTTTTGTAATCCAAAACTCCAGGCTGAGGAAGGCTAGTGTCTCTCTGTCTGTCTGTCTATCTGTCTATCTATCTATCTATCTATCTATCTATCTATCTATCTATCTATGTTAAAACAAAGAAACGGTTGGAGAGGAAACATAACCCAGTGTTGAAAGCATGGAGTCTTGTGCATAGCTTTAGTTCCCCTAAAATTCCCCTAAAATTATGGGGAATTCATTAGCTTGGGGGCAAGTGTGGAGTGTTGGACTAGGACCTGGAGACCATGGTTCACATCCCCACTTGGCCTGGGTTACATTTGACGAGTCACTCGCTCTCAGTCTAGCCTACCTCACAGGGTTGTTGTGAAGATAACATGTATGTGCGCTCTCTCTCTCTCTCTCTCTCTCTCTCTCTCTCTATCTCTATCTCTATCTCTATCTCTCTCCCTCTCTCTCTTTCTGCCACCCTGGTCTTGTCTGGCAGGCATCTTGGAGGTTTTATACTGCGTGCTCATTGAAAGCCCTGAAGTTCTAAACATCATCCAGGAGAACCACATCAAGTCCATCATTTCGCTCTTGGACAAACACGGGCGCAACCACAAGGTAAGTCAAGCCACACATGCGCCACTGATTCCTCTTCTCGCAGACGGGCATCAGTCGGCAAGAAGCTTTTTTCTCTGCAACATGTTGGGCACAGGCCAGGGGAAGAGCACATGTAGCACACTTGGATCGTGTCCAGTGTTAACTCCTATTCAGAGTAGACCCATTGAAATTGATGAGCCTGGCTCATTAATCTGGTTTTTAACCTTATCATCAATGTTAATTATTATTTTTTTGAATGTTTTAAATAGTTGTTTTTAACTGTGGGCTTGGTTTTGTTTTGTTTTGTTTTTGCTGATAACTCCATTGTTTTATTCTGTTTGTAAACCACTTTGAGGGTTTTGATTTGTTTTTTTTTTTTTTTTACTATCAAGCAGTATGTAAGTTTTATGAAATAAATAAATTTTGGTGCCCCCTTGGCAGGTCCTGGACGTCCTCTGCTCTCTGTGTGTCTGCAACGGTGTGGCCGTCCGCTCTAACCAAAACCTCATCACTGAAAACTTGCTCCCAGGAAGGGACCTACTCTTACAGACAAAGCTCATCAACTATGTCACCAGGTTGGTGCTCTCCCCGTTTTAATGTGGCATCACATACGTCACAATTCTGCTGGAGGGGGGGCGGACAGCACAGAATACAAATTTGGAAACATAACTAGACTTTCCTTTACGTTTCTAGTCCTTATGAGTTCCAAAGGTGTGCAGACAATTGCTGAAATATCAGGATGATACCCACTGTTAGCCATATTACAGAGTAGACCCACTGAAATCGGTGCACTTAAGGACCAACCATTTCAGTTCGACATCACCTTCAGAAGCTAGAGGGGCAGTGGAATAAGATTTCCCCAGACACGGGGGCAGCAGAGCTTCAGTTCCCTTGCCCTTCTGCGTAATCTGACTTGGACACAATAGCAAATGTTTCATAATAAATGTTGCATGTAAGAGAAATTGTGTAACTTTAGCCAGTTTGTTATAGCAGAATCAAGCTTCCCTTGGCAGAGAATCTGCCTTATGCAGCTTTAATTTTTAGTTTAACCTAACCTAGGATCTTGGAATTAAACTGGGATCAAAGAATTTAAACTCGGAGGAAGGCCATCAGAGAGGACCCCCCAAATCACCATCATGTCCTTTGGTTTCCTCTTCCCTTTGGGTCTGGGCAGTCTTTCCTTTTTCTCCCTCCTTTCCTCACCCTCCCTCCTCGTTCCCCTGCTCTTCCTCCCTCGTAAACAGCATGCGCCCCAACATCTTCCTGGGCACGCACGATGGCTCCACCCAGTACAAGAAGTGGTACTACGAGATGATTGTGGATTACGTGGAACCCTTCGTGACCTCTCAGGCCACCCATTTGCGGGTTGGCTGGGCCATGGCAGAAGGATACAGCCCTTACCCCGGAGGCGGGGAAGGTTGGGGAGGCAACGGCGTCGGGGATGACCTCTACTCCTTTGGCTTCGATGGCCTGCACCTGTGGTCAGGTAGGGCACCTGCGTGGGGTGGTTCACAAGCCTTGCACACACCATTCAGGCTTCAGATGTCAAAGAAATAAACGACTACCTGGCATTTGGAAGACAAATAGAGGCAGTCCTGTATGGGGAAGTTTTTTTTTATGTTTGATGCTTTTACTGTGTGGCCAGACTCTCCACGTGGTTCCCCCGAGTGAAGGTAGTTAGATCTCTGGCCCACTATTTGAGTGATCTGATAAATCCTATGCTAAGAAGGGCCTTTACACTAGCTCGATTTCATGCCATCCCCACAGCATTCTTACAGGGTGTATTTTCCAATACTCCTCTGGATCTTCGACTCTGCCCATGCAACAAAGGAAAGATAGAGGACTTTATTCACTTTTTCCTCTACTGCCCACTATATGTCTCAATAAGACCTAGGCTTTTCCCTCTAATCCCGCCGACTATCACCAGGGACGTTGACTGCATGAAATACTTACTGGCGGATGCCAACCCCTTGATTTCACGTGGTGTGGCCATCTATACATCACAGGCCCTGAAACTCAGGACCACCTTTTTGGCTAACTTGCCTTAGCCTTAGTCCTATGTATCTTCCTGACATGGACACTGTCGTCATGCCCTGCTATTGTTCTCTATTTTATCTGTATTATCCAGCACGATTTTACATCCAATGTTTTAACTGTATCTGTAGTATTCTTTGTATAATCGCGCCAGGCCACTGCCTGGTCTTTTACTATGTGCTATGGCCATATGGCTAATGCAGTAAATAAACTGATTGGGCTTTTACTGTGGTTTTATTATTGTTGGAAGCTGCCCAGTTGTGCTGGGGTAAGTCAGATGGGCATCATGGAAATAAATGGTGGTTGTTGTTGCTTGAGGCCAGAATGGATTCCATTGACAAATGCAGCATCTAAGACAGAGTTTCCCACCAAACTTGGGTCTCCAGCTGTTTTTGATCTACATTTCCCATCTCTCTTGATCACTGGTCCTGCTAGCTAGGGATGCTGGGAGTTGTAGTTCAAAAACAGATGGAGACCCAAGTTTGGGAAACCCTGATCTAAGGCAATGGGAGGAAATGTTATTGCTGTTATTTATTAATATTATTGTTACTATATTTGTCACCTGCCCTTCGCCAGCAGGTCCCACGGCAAATCACAACGATATGAAATTTAAAACAGTGGAGTACAGTCACAATAATAGGATTGGTCCTGAGAACAGACGTCTCAGGTGTCAATGGCCAGGATAAAGAGGTTTGTCTTTGGCATTTGCCGAAAGCTGTATAGCAAACATGCCAGTTGTACCTCTGCGGGGAGTTCCACAACTTAGGGGCCGCCACAGAGAAGGCCCTCTCCCTAGGCCATACCCCCTAAAACTCTGAGGGAGGTGAAACTACCAAACAGGTTCCCTCTGCTCGTCTTAATACCCGGGAGGGTTTATAGGGAAGGAGGTGGTCTTCCAGATGTCATTACTATTGTCAAGATGGGCTTCTTAGTATGGTTTTCAAGTATAAAAGCCCAAGCAATTAAAATATAAACACCCATAATTAAAACACACAGTTATAATTAGCGGCAAAGCAGTCCCATTAAAACGCTGAAATATAAACACCCGTAATTAAAATATGCAAGTAAACAATGCCATTAAAGCAACACAGTAATTGAAAGAGGGAGGCTTGAGAGGGAAGCAGGAAGGAATTAGGTGTGCTTTAAAGAACCAGAAATGGCCTCTTGAATTTCAGGAGGGAGCTTGTGTATCTTCTAGAAAATCTCGTAGATATTACCAAACATTACAAACAAACAAAAACCACCCAGATGAGAACACGTATAGTGCAGTCACCAAAATAATTGAAAATATGCACACACGTAACATGAAACAAATCTAGGCAGACAACCCCCAACCTATTCCACATCGCCCCATCTGCTCTAGTAATCAATAACAATGATATCAATAATTATATCAATAATCGATAGCATTGAGTAATGCCATTAACAATAATAATGTTCAACTAATCCATTATTCTGGCCAGAAATATAGGTCTACTGTTCCTAGATGTTTTAAAAACAGGTTTCCTGCTTGCATGGACTCTGGGGATTTGCATGCACAGAGGCCTAGTCACCTCTCTCCTCGTGGTCCCGTTTTTTAATCCCGGATGGTGCAGTGGTTAGAGTGCCATACTAGGACCTGAGCGACCAGGGTTCAAGCCGCCACTCGGCCATGGAGATCCCTGGATGGCCTTGGTCCACCCGGCACCCTCTCTCGCCCTAACCTACCAAGGTTGTTGTGAGGATGAAAAATGGGGAGAAGGGCGAAGCCAACTTGAGCTCCTTGGAGAGAAGGTGGGCTATATGCACAATAAATAATCTCTTGTACTGCGGCACTCGTAAGTTGGTGGCGGCACACGAATAGCGAGGGGAGCTTCTCATAGGAGGTGCAGATGGTTGCCAAGGAAGGGGCGAGCTTCTGTGGTTTGTCTTAGGAGCAGTGTTACACGGGCAAGAGGTAAAACGTAGCAGGAGGATGCTAGTCCTCGTTAATTCCACCGAATCCATGGGGTTCAACGTGAAGAGGAGTCTTGGGTTGAAGGCCCGCGTGTTATGGATTCATTGTATGTTGTCTCAGGGTCGCCTGCCTTGTATGATCTAGTTGAGATTCCTACCGTTCTATGATCCCTCTCTCTCTCCTCGGCATAGGCCGCGTGGCTCGGGCCGTGACATCCCCCGGCCAGCACACCTTGGGGGCGGACGACGTGGTGAGCTGCTGCCTCGATCTGAGCGTGCCCAGCATCTCTTTCCGCATCAACGGTTTCCCTGTCCAGGGCATGTTTGAGAACTTCAACCTGGACGGCCTCTTCTTCCCTGTGGTCAGCTTCTCTGCTGGCATCAAGTAAGCTCAAAGCACGAAAATGAGGCTCAGGCCCCAGACCTGTGCTTAGCTACTAAGGAAGAGGAATAATCCCCAATTGAGTCAATGTTCTGTTAGGAGGAGAATTCATTTTAGCGCCTGTCCAGTGTGGTGTAGTGGTTAAGAGCGGTAGACTCGTAATCTGGTGAACCAGGTTCGCGTCTCCGCTCCTCCACATGCAGCTGCTGGGTGACCTTGGGCTAGTCACACTTCTCTGAAGTCTCTCAGCCCCACTCACCTCACAGAGTGTTTGTTGTGGGGGAGGAAGGGAAAGGAGAATGTTAGCCGCTTTGAGACTCCTTTGGGTAGTGAAAAGCAGGATATCAAATCCAAACTCTTCTTCCACACCTTGCCTTGATGTAGATCACAAACCCTGTGTGCCTCCCTTTTAATTCCCCCCTCATCCCTGTGGCACCTCATCCCTGTGGCATTCTTCTCCAACTCCTGTCACCCAACGCTTTCTCCTCCCTAAATCTGAAGGTTTCCTATGCTTTGAAAATCCAAATAGGAGAGCCACATCGCTTTAGATCTAGAGAGGAGAAAATTTTGGGGTAGCAGGAGCCGGTGGAGCGAGTGTTTGGACCGGCTCCTGGTTATCGTGGCAGATTGTAGTTAGTACTGTCCATATTGCTACTTCATATTCTGTTTAGAATATAATTTTTGAAGAGAAAAGGCATAAACGCAACAGCAAAGGAAACCACCAGGAGCAGTAACATCTTCCCCTTGATCTACCCAGTTGTTGCCTCTGGCCCCCTCCACCACTCGCATGCGGCCCCTGGAAAGCTGCTTTGTCAAAGAGCCCATCACGGCCATTCAGAAAACTGGAGTGAGGCTCTCAGCCAATCAAGGCCTGCGAGAATGGGGGCGGGGCAACAGGGGCGGAGTTCTGTTGTTCAGCCCGTAGGTGGGACAGTGCTAATATTTCTAGCCTGCTTTTCTACCCAAAGACCTTTAAACAGTAGGTGTTTTTCCTTAAGGCGGACGGTGCCCAACTCTCTCTCTTTTGCCCTCCCTCTGCCAGGGTGAGGTTCCTCCTGGGGGGCCGCCATGGGGACTTCAAGTTCCTGCCCCCACCGGGCTACGCCCCCTGCTACGAGGCCCTCCTGCCACGTGACAAGATGCGTGTGGAGCCCATCAAGGAATATAAACACGACTTCAACGGGTTCCGGAACCTTCTGGGGCCCACGCAGTCCTTGTCCCACACGTCCTTCACGCCATACCCCGTGGATACCATCCAGGTATAGAGGATCAGGGAAGCAAAGTTTGGGGAGGAGGTGGTGGGGTCAGGTTGAAATTGTCCAGCCCAAAAGCTGAGGGATTTCTGGGGCAAGCAATTGCCAGGTTTGCTGAAGGCTGGGCTATATAGGTAGATAAAAGGTAAAGGGACCCCTGACCTTTATGTCCAGTTGCAGACGACTCTGGGGTTGCGGCGCTCATCTCGCTTTACTGGCCAAGAGAGCTGGTGTACAGCTTCCGGGTCATGTGGCCAGCATGACTAAGCTGCTTCTGGCGAACCAGAGCAGCGCACGGAAACCATTTACCTTCCCACCGGAGTGGTACCTATTTATCTACTTGCACTTTGACGTGCTTTCGAACTGCTAGGTTGGCAGGAGCAGGGACCCGAGCAACGGGAGCTCACCCCATCGTGGGGATTCGAACCGCCGACCTTCTGATCGGCGAGCCCTAGGCTCTGTGGTTTAGACCACAGCGCCACTCGCGTCCCTATAGGTAGTTAGGAATCTTTTATTCCGGTGACACCTGTGCCTCATCTCCCTGCTACCTTTCCTCTTTTCCTTCTCTGCAGATTGTACTGCCCCCCCATCTTGAGCGGATTCGGGAGAAACTGGCAGAGAACATCCATGAACTTTGGGCTTTGACTCGCATCGAGCAAGGGTGGACTTACGGCCCCGTGAGTGTTCGGTGCCCACCGATGGGACTCCTGTTCCCCACCCCACCCCCAATTAATATATAGGTTGAGAAGGTGCCTCTGAACCTTTAGTTGTGACAAGTGAGGGAGGACTCGGACAGGGGTGCTTGAATCACATTCCGCGCCTCTGCCCCCTTTTCAGATCCGGGATGACAACAAGCGCTTGCACCCATGTTTGCTGGATTTCCACAGCCTGCCCGAGCCTGAACGCAATTACAACCTGCAGATGTCGGGAGAGACACTCAAGTGAGTTGATGGTGGAAAGTCCTAAGTAGAGAAGCAAGCTCAATTTAAGTGGGTCAGCTTTTTGGGTGGGGTGGGGGGTAAGTATCCATTCTACATGTGTAGGTCAGGGGGCAGGATAAGACGGCAGGCCAAACTTTTTCAGCAGGGGGCCGGTCTACTCTCCCTCAGACCTTGTGGGGGGCCAGACTATATTTTTTTTGGGGGGGGGGAATGAACTAATTCCTATGCCCCACAAATAACCCAGAGATGCATTTTAAATAAAAGGACACATTCTACTCATGTAAAAACACCAGGCAGCCCCACAAATAACCCAGAGATGCATTTTAAATAAAAGGACACATTCTACTCATGTAAAAACACCAGGCAGGCCCCACAAATAACCCAGAGATGCATTTTAAATAAAAGGACACATTCTACTCATGTAAAAACACCAGGCAGCCCACAAATAACCCAGAGGTGCCTTTTAAATAAAAGGGCACATTCTACTCATGTAAAAGCACGCTGATTCCTGGACCGTCCACGGGCCGGATTTAGAAGGCTATTGGGCTGGATACGGCCCCCGGGCCTTAGTTTGCCTACCCATGCGGTTGGCAATGGAAAAAGGGTCTTGGCAGTGTCAGGGTCCAGAAAAGGAAACAGAGAGGAACTGAGAAAAAACACAAGGGAATATGTCTTAGAGCAGAGGTGCAAAGCCTGTTCTCTGTAGAAGGCTACAGTCCCTTGGGTTACAAAAATGTGTGCATTAGAGTGTGCACAAAAACAAAGGTGTTGGTGAAAATAACATACAAAACTGCATTTCATTACGGGAAAATGGCCTGCAAAAATGTGTGCCGTAGTCAAGACTGCATATAACAGCGTGTTTATTGGGTGAAATTTACACTGGAGTGCTGATGAATTTTCACGACTGTGGATTTTTTAAAAAAGAAAAAAGAAATGGCAATGTGGGGAATGGAATTTAAGACTGGGAAAATGAGAAACGGAGAGAACAAAAGCTGACAGATCATTCTGTCCCTATCACGAACCCAGCTTTCTTATACACATACACATACCAGCTTCATATTTGACAGATGGCACTGCTGGTAAATTGAACTCTGATTCAATAGTCTCTTCCCCGTTGAATTCCCCTTGAAACTGAAAATGTGAAACCTTCTCAGCCGTCACGGTTGCTCACTGAGATGAGTGGTGTGGGGGAAAGGAATGTGCTTCGTAAGGACACAGCACAGTTGATTTAACCCTTGATCTGTCCCCTGCAGGACCTTGCTTGCTCTGGGCTGCCATGTGGGGATGGCAGATGAGAAGGCCGAAGAGAACCTGAAGAAGACAAAGCTTCCCAAAACGTAGGTGGGCTGGTCGCTGCCTCCAGGCAGAGGCCAAAGTATAGCCCTGAATGTGTGTGTGTTTGTGTGTGTGTGTGTGTGTGTGTGTGTGTGTGTGTTGGTTGCTGGCAAGGTTACCTTTGATTGCCCCTCTGACATTTGGATCTGCCTGTAGCTCAGTGATGAGCACATGCTCTGCTTACATAAGAGAAGAAGAAGAAGAAGAAGAAGAAGAAGAAGAAGAAGAAGAAGAAGAAGAAGAATTTTATCATTTGTACCCCACCCATCTGACTGGAGAAGACCCCTTCTGGATTGGGCCAGTCACCCATTTAGTTTAGCGGCCTGTTCCCACAGTGGCCAACCAGCTGCCCGTAGGAAAGCCCTTTTGTGATTCCCAGAAACTTGTATTCAGACATTGCTGCCTCCAACAGTAGAAGATAGCCATTGTGCCGAGATGCCACTTACCCTCCGTGAATTTATCCAGTCCTTTCTTAAAGCCACCCAACCTGCTGGCCACTACCCCATCTTTAGAGGGTCAGGTTACGTACAGTTTTGATCCCTGGCATCTCCAGTTAAAAACTGCTAAGAGACTTCTTCCCAGTACTGTGTCATTGCCTTTTATTGGCATAAGTTTAAACAATAAAATAGTACAAAGTCATCTGGATACATTAATAATCTAAACACATACAATATATGAAAGACTAGTTCTTGGTGCTACCTGATAACTACAGACAGGGTCTGTTCTGCCTTAAGAGTGTTACAAAATTCAGACTTGCTGCTTTTGCCGGCTGCTCATCCCTTTGCTCTGTTTACCACCCAGGCTGATACAGAGCACAAATGTGCAAAGCTGGCCGATTTGCACATTCGTTGGCATTTCAGAACTGGCTTTGGTGGGAGTGCTTGGTGCAGAATTATGAATTGCAGCCCTGGCTATACAATGTTGGCTTACCATTGGAGACGGGACAGTTGACCAAGCAGATACAGAATTGTTTATATGTCCGGATGAGGAAGTGAGCTGGTGAGGGTGAGGGGAACGCTGTACCCAAATAGCTCAGTGGCTGCGAACAGGTGGAAAGAAAGGCTTTGGAGGTGGGTAGGCCTTGCTCTAAAGCCCTGCTTTGATCCTCTTGACAGCTACATGATGTCCAATGGCTACAAACCAGCGCCGCTGGATCTCAACCACATCAAGTTAACTCCGGCCCAGAACACCCTGGTGGACAAACTGGCAGAGAATGGGCACAATGTCTGGGCAAGAGATCGGGTCCAGCAGGGCTGGACCTACAGTGTTGTGCAGGTATGGTACAGCACTTGGCATGTGAGCGATGCTTAGCAAAGGCTACAACCCAGAACCTGGCAGGGTTCTAGGTGACAGGGGAGGAAATGAAAGCTTAAAGTTAGACCAGAGGTAGCCAGTGTAATGGCCATTATGGCACAGGAGTCAGATGTTCTGACTTAAGACAGAAAGAGAAGCGGTGAGCGAGGACTCCTGAGTCTTCTCTTCCGCTCCTTCCACCTTTCTAGTCAGGCATACTTTGTTCAACATAAAGGATACCTGTGTTTATGTTGTGTGGCGTATACAAGGGATTGGGAACCTTCTTGGCTCAGTGGGCCAGATGGTTATCTCCACCCATCCAACTTTCCTGCCTGTCCTCTGATGTCATGATGACGTCAGGTGACTAATAGGTGGGCGATCCAGTCCACCCATCAAAGTTGAGCTGTGGGGTGGGAGAGGGGTCTGCTTTGACAGCACGTTCCCTGCACTGGTGAAGCAGCACCCAGCAGGATTGAGCCTTGCCTTTACACACCCGTCAGTTGACATCACCTGCGGATGCCAGCTGATGGACAGGTGGGTGTGGTTTTGGGAAACGGGCCAGTCTTATGTGTGTGTTTTCTGCTGCGCCCTTTTTAGGACATCAAAAACAAACGCAACCCCCGGCTGGTGCCCTACAGCCTGCTAGATGAGCGGACTAAGAAAACCAACCGGGACAGCCTGCGCGAAGCGGTCCGCACCCTAATCGGCTATGGATACAACATTGAACCACCAGACCAGGAAGCTAGTGAGCGTCCTTCTGCTCCCCCGAGTTTGCTCTTCTGCCAATCTTAGTGGGAGAGCTGATAAGAGCAGGGCAGTACAGCTAGGAGAGGGACACAGGCCTGTCTGGCTAATGAGACAGTTATCAAAAGCTGTGCTGTCGGTGGCTTTGGAGCCTAGGTGGTTGGTGACTGGGGACAGAGCCTTTTGGGTGGTGGTGCCTCATTTACGGAAAACCCTTCCAGAAATATTTGTTTGATGCCACCTTTCCTCTCTTTTCAATGGGAGCTTTAGACGATTTTAGTTGCCTGGGCCTTTGATGAACTAATATGCAGCTGATTCTGTTTATTGGGGGTTGGACTGGATGGCCCGTGTGGTCTCTCCCAACTCTATGATTCTATGATTTATTGCTGCTTTACAGTTGCAGGGCTATTAAAAGCAAGCTTTGGGGGAGGCGCATTTGAGACGGAAAGGCAAAGGTTTAGAATGTTTTAAGTTCATATTTCAAATAAATAAATGTAGCAGATTGTGCTACCTGAGACTGCAGAAGGGTGGAATTGCAGGTTTGCTTTTCCTGTATTTCTTTTTAAACCTGCTTATGCACAAACCCTCCAAATTTAAAGAGGAGGGATTCCAACTGAGCTTTCTTCCTGGCCTGCTAGTTTTCTATGTGCATTACCTTTCTGCTTGCAGAAAGCTGGCACGCAAAAACAAGTTTAAAGCTAAAATCTTGTCCCCGACATGCTCGTGTTCCAAATATAGGGAAGTTCTGATGTCAGGGAGAACAACCTGGACTCCCACCTGCAGCCTGGAGTTGTACAATCCCAGATACTCAGGGAGGGCTATGTGATCTACCTGAACGTGTGACTGGGCTCTCTGCCTAGAGGAGAGGGAACAGAACAGGGTGCCAGGGCCCGTAGATCTGTAAGTAGGCAACGTTATCATTGCATCTCCTCACTTCTTCCTGGGCCTCCTCAACAGGTCAAGAGCTCACCAAGGGCCGATCAGAGAAGGTCCGCATTTTCCGCGCCGAGCAGTTCTACGCAGTGAAATCAGGCAAATGGTACTTTGAATTTGAGGCCGTCACAACGGGAGAGATGCGTGTAGGGTGGGCACGACCCAACGTGCGGCCTGACGTGGAACTGGGAGCGGATGAGCTTGCCTACGTTTTCAACGGACACCGGGTGAGTCAGAGGGGATGAACTGTGGCCCCATTTGCACCATACGTTTAAAGCTCTGTGGTGCCACTTTAGAATAGAGTCGTGGGATTGTAGCGTTGGGAGGGGCCCCGAGGGTCCTCTAGTCCACCCCACCCCCTCGTGGCTTCCCCCAAAGAATTCTGGGAGCTGTAGTTTGTTACAGGCACTGAGAGTTATCAGGAGGCTCCCTGTTCTCTCAGAGCTACATTTTCTGGAGTTCCTTGGAAGAGTGACTGATGGTTAAAATGTTCTGGAAATTGTGGCTCTTTGATGTGAACAGGGTCTCCACACCCTTAGCTCTCAGAATTCTTTGGGGGAAGCCATGATGACTGTTTTAAAGTGCTGCCAGAGCTCTTTAAATGTATGCTGTGCATGTGCCCCCCCCAATACTGGGGGGTGGACCCCGCTAGTTGAGTCCTGCTTTGTGTCTCCTCTTCCTGCTACCTGTTACCTGATCCTTCCCCCCTTTTCCAACCTCCTATCCTTCAGGGCCAGCGTTGGCACGTGGGCAGTGAGCCTTTTGGCCGCCCGTGGCAACCAGGGGACGTGGTGGGCTGCATGATAGACCTCACCGACAACAATATCATGTTCACGCTCAATGGGGAGATGCTGATCAGCGATTCGGGGTCGGAGTTGGCCTTCAAAGATATTGAGATCGGGGACGGTAAGCAGAGGACTCAGGTTCTCTCTCTCTCTCTCTCTTTTGCTCATGGGCCACATGAGGAACTTGTAGGGAGAATAAAACACTCTAGCTACAAGGAGAATAAAACACTCTAGTGGGTGGAATCCAGGATCAAGAACTAAGGCCAGGCATAGGCAAACTCAGTCTCTCCTATTAGAATCTCCTAGATTTAAAATAAAAATAAAAATTGGGGTGTGTGTGTCAAATGTCAGCATTTGCCTGGATCTCAATTGATTTTATTTTTTAATTAGCAAGATTTGCCTGGAATGGGTAGCACTCCCTTGTGCTGAATTTCATCATTCACTGTTTAAAGGAGAGGACTGTTACTAACTGTTTTATTATTTGTCTGTCAGTATGCTTTTTTGTTATTTTTATTGTTATTGATGTTCTGTAATGTGTTTTTAATGTTGTATACCGTGCCCTGGGATCTTTTGATAAAGGGTGTATATAAATTGAATAAATTTTACAAAATGAAAAATGAAAGGCACAAAAAATGGGTGACACCTGGCTTCCAGTAGCACAAACTGACATGAGTCAACAGTGTATGCAGCAGCTAAAAAAGAAGAATTCTGGGCTGCATCAATAGGAGTGCATGCAAGGGAAGTAATAGTACACTGTATTCCGCTCTGGTCAACCTCACCTGGAATACTGTGTCAGTTCTGGGCACCACAGTTCAAGAAGGAAGAACAGCTGGAACTTCCAGAGGAGGGCAACCAAAATGGTCAAAGGCCTGAAACGTCTCTTATGAGGAAGGTAGGGAGCTGGGTATGTTTACTGGAGAAGAGAAGGTTAAGGGGTGATATGAAGCCATGAATTTTTTTAGGTTGTTTTTTTATGGATTCAAACTACAAGAAAGAAGATTCCACCTAAACATTAGGAAGAACTTCCTGACTAAGATGGCAGTGGATTTGCTGCCAGGAGTGTGGTGGACACGGCTGACAGCCATCTGTCAGGAATGCTATGGTGTTTCCCTGGCAGGGGGTGGACTGGATGGCCCTGGTCTCTTCCAACTCATTCTATGATAAATAAATAAAATATTAGGGGCCCAGGAATATCCTGTTAGGCGGCTGTTGCTGGGGTGTTACCTTCGGGATTAATATCTCACAGAGTTGTGGGGAGGGGAGTCCCAGTTGAATTATTTAGGATACTTGTGTTTTAAACATAGACGAGGGGCTGGAGGGCCGAGTTTGCCTATGCCTGAACTAAGGCTTCTGCTATGGTTCTTGTTATATTCTTGTTCGTTTGCTATCTGAAATTCTGATAAGCTTAAAAAATAATAATCACCAGGCCTTCCTCAATCCCGAGAACTAGAAACTTGATTTTTACAAAGAAAAGAAAAGAAAAGAAACTTCAGATCCTTAGGATGCAGAACTCGGCACCCAGCCCGGTACCAAAATCTGTGTTTGTTTCTTTCCTTGAGCCGTGCAATATAATCAACATTAATCCAAAGCAGCTCTGGACAGACCGATGGGCTCTAGTGATGCGTACCAAGGAAACTGGGTTTTTTATTCCCTCCACCCGTGTGGCTTTGCAGGTTTCATCCCGGTGTGCAGCTTGGGCTTGTCCCAGGTCGGGCGCCTCAACCTGGGCCAGGATGTCAGCAGCCTCCGCTACTTCACCATCTGCGGCCTGCAAGAAGGCTTTGAGCCATTCGCCATCAACATGAAGCGAGACATCACTATGTGGTTCAGCAAGAGCCTGCCCCAGTTCTCCACGGTGCCCACAGAGCACCCTCATTATGAGGTGAGCTTTTCTTTTTTTGGAGGATGGATGGCGGCTAACAGAATGAGGTTGAAGTACTGTTTTGGGGGGACAGGAGGCGGGCAGGTGTGGAGGACTCCCTGGTCCTGAATGGGGTAACTGTGCCCCTGAAGGACCAGGTGCACAGCCTGGGAGTCATTTTGGACTCACAGCTGTCCATGGAGGCGCAGGTCAATTCTGTGTCCAGGGCAGCTGTCTACCAGCTCCATCTGGTACGCAGGCTGAGACCCTACCTGCCCGCAGACTGTCTCACCAGAGTGGTGCATGCTCTGGTTATCTCCTCTTGGACTACTGCAACGCGCTCTACATGGGGCTACATTTGAAGGTGACCCAGAAACTACAATTAATCCAGATTGCGGCAGCTAGACTGGTGACTGGGAGCGGCTGCCAGGACCATATAACACTGGTCCTGAAAGACCTACATTGGCTCCCAGTACGTTTCTGAGCACAATTCAAAGTGTTGGTGCTGACCTTTAAAGCCCTAAACGGCCTCAGTCCAGTATACCTGAAGGAGCATCTCCACCCCCATCGTTCAGCCCGGACACTGAGATCCAGCGCCGAGGGCCTTCTGGTGGTTCCCTCACTGAGAAGCAAAGCTACAGGGAACCAGGCAGAGGGCCTTCTCGGTAGTGGCACCCGCCCTGTGGAACGCCCTCCCACCAGATGTCAAAGAGATAAACAACTACCAGACTTTTAGAAGACATCTGAAGGCAGCCCTGTTTAGGGAAGCTTTTAATGTGATGATGATTATTGTATTTTAATTTTGTTGGAAGCCGCCCAGAGTGGCTGGGGAAGCCCAGCCAGATGGGCGGGATATAATAATAATAATAATAATAATTATTATTATATTATTATTATTATTATTATTATTATTATTATTATTATTATAATTATTAGGGTTGCCAGGTCTGCTTCCAAAAAATAGCGGACAAGCGGGGGGGGGGTTTAAATTAAATTAAATTATATATTTTCTTACAAACATTTTAACACGTATTAAAATACCATTTCATCATAAAGCTTTTGAATAAAAAAATGTCCACTATTTTGTGGGGGGGAAAAAAATAGTGAACATAATGTGAAAAAGTGGACTGTCCACTCAAATAGTGGACACCTGGCAACCCTATTATTATTGCCACGCTTGTGTGAACTGAGGCCTGGGGGAAAGGGACACCCAGTGGCTGTCCAGAGGGCACTCCAGAGAGACTGCATTTGTAGCGCGATGCCTGTAGAGAACATTCTAGAAGCCAAGTTTCTGAGGAAAAGAGCGAAAACCTCCTTTGCCTCACTTCAGAGGGCATACTTTGGCTGAATGAAAGCTTGGAGGGTAGGAATGTGAGGGAACTTCAGGAATGATTTTTTTAAAATGTTTATTTTTAATTGATTTATCATTAACCTATGTACCAAACACATAACCATACAAAGCAATAGCAGAACCACACACGGAGAATATTCAGTTAAAAAACAAATTGCAGAGATGTGGTAACATAGAACCAAAATTATAAGGGGAGCCTATATAGCCCAGCCATGACAAAGAGTGAGTTCATGGGATGGCGAAACATACTGGAAAAAATAAGAAACCAAGATTACAAACTTTTTATAAGAGAATGGAAATGGTTCATTGAATATTTACAAACAAACTGCAAACAGATAAGAGCACTGGCAGGATTATTGTAATAACATGCAGTTTTATAAGAGCATATATTTAAAGTAGATGAATAAATGAAACAAATTAATTTGGCTATGCAGACGGTATTAAAAATAAATTTAAGGAACCGCAGAAAGGGGGAAGGAAGTCAGGATTTGAAATGTTAAAGTGACTGTGAAATCATTGAAATGTATAAAACTGAAAATCACAAATAAAATAATAAAAAAGAGGGAGTCACGGGAGGAGTGCTTATATGAGTGTCCATATATATATATATATATATATATATATATATATATATATATTAAAATGGAGGCCAGCTCGCTTCAAAATTTGAGCCCTGTGAGGAAGATAGGAGGGAGGGAGGTTTCTGAGGTAAATGTAAGGAGAGACAGAGGAGGATCCCAGGCTTGTGGCCTTGCCATGGAGAGACAACGTGAGGGAGAAGGCCCTTAAAGTATATGACAAAGCCATGTTGGTGAAAAGGGATCAGGACCTTGGAGAATAAAGGAATTGGCATTGTTATGGAGCTCCAGAGAGACAAATAGTGGCATGGACAGAGTGGGCAGCGGTGAGGAGGCAGGGGAGAGAGGGAAGCCTTGGCTGTGTCTGAGGGCAGCAGCCATTGCTGCTTGACAAGATGGAGACACACTGAGCCAGAGCTCTTGTCTATCTATCTATCTATATATCTATCTATAATTTTATTGCTATTAAGTGACATCCAAGGATCTCATACACACTCTTAAATACACGTACAAAGAAAAGGTAAAACTAATAATAATAATAACAGTTACAGGTAGGTAGCCGTGTTGATCTGCCATAGTCAAAACAAAATAAGAAATAAAAAAATCCTTCCAGTAGCACCTTAGAGTTGGTCTAATAATTATACCGTTAAATATTGATTTAAACTTGTACTTATACGTGCTCTTTTCTTATACTTTCTAACTAAACAAAAACAAACCAAAGTAAAAATCCAATAAACTAAATTATGTCAAAATAGACTTCCTGTCATTTCCCGACGTAAGTTACATTCACAACACTGAATGTACTTATACTTCTTACCTTACTCATACTATATTTTCTAATACTTTCTTATAACATATCTTACCATTTTTCCTCATCTAATAATATTTAATTTAGACAAGGGTCATTCAAACGCTGCCATAGATGTTATGTTGTTATTATATTTTTGTAGGTATTTCTTAAACATATCCCATTTTTGCGTAAATGATTGTTTTGTATTTCCCCCTTAATCTATTTGTCAATTGAGCCATTGCTGCATAGTCTTAATAACTGTTTCTGCCATTCCCTTACTGTTGGTAATTTCTGAGGGCTCATCTAGGCTTCCTTTTGTGCCGCGTTTCTCGGCACAGGACCAGGAAAGGATGTGGATTTGGTTGCAGGTGGCTTGTGCGAAAGAGAAACAGTAAGGTGAACCCGTGCTGCCCTGTGCTCCATTTCCAGGTGTCCCGGATTGACGGCACTGTGGACAACCCTCCGTGCTTGAAGATGACGCACCGGACGTTCGGCTCGCAGAACGCCGTGGTGGAGCTCCTCTTCCTCCGGCTCAGCATGCCTGTGGAGTTCGACGAGAAGTTCAAGGTCACGGCGGGCACCACTCCCCTCACGCACGCCCTCACCATCCCCGAGGACGAGGTCAAGGACGTCGACCTCGACTCGGAGTACGAGCAGCTGAAGAAAACCGCCAGCCCCAAGGAGGCCGAAGAGGCCGAGAAGGAGAAGCAAGGCCCCGCTCCGCCAGGTGCTGCTAAGGAGACCCCCAAGGAGGCCTCCAAGGCCGAGAACGAAAAGGATGCTTCGACGGAAAAGGGCAAGACCAAGCGAGGGTGAGGGCTGGGTTGGGGCATGGGGAGTCCGTTGCAGGTGCTCCCCACCAGGGAAGGCTGCCCCGTTGGGGTGAGTGGGGAGCGCCCCACCGACCTCAGATGGCTTTCCTTTAGCACCTTCCTGCCTATGTTGTTGTTGTTGTTCAGTCGTTCAGTCATGTCAGACTCTTCGTGACCCCATGGACCAGAGCACGCCAGGCACGCCTATCTTTCACTGCCTCCCGCAGTTTGGCCAAACTCATGCTAGTCGCTTCGAGAACACTGTTCGAGAACACTGTCCTGCCTATGTTATTACATTTATATCCCAACTTTGCTCCAAAGAGCATGCAGCAGCGTGCATGGCTTCCAATGAGATTGCCGCCTCATCCCTCCCTCCCCCCATTTAATTCAGATTTACCCTTTATGTGGCACGTTTGTTTGTTTTATTTATTGGGTTTTCTGCAGAAATGGCAAATCTCTATCCAAATGGGAATATAGGATGGCCTTCCAAACCAACTACTTAAGGCAATTTTTAAAACAGTTAAAAACACAAAACCACAGGTCGTTTTACTTTTAGACCACATATTCTGCAACTAAATCTGTGCTCAAAGCAGTTCAGAAACTTAATGCAGTGATGCAACAATTATACACTGTGAGCCGTATAATGTCGCTGCAACACAACGCTAGAAAATTAAGAATCATTAATTAACAGTTCATTTGACATATAAAAACATGTAACTAAACAGTACAGCTCACTAATAGATCAAGTCAACATTTTCATGAAGCAGCCTTGTTCTTCGGGCAGCAGCTCCTTTCTGAAGGCTCCTAGGGCTGGAGGGTGAGGCAAACCAGGGGGAGAAAGCCATCCCCTGGTGTCCAGCACAAAAGTTCCTGATCCCCTCACCACATTTAAAATAGGACTAAAACCCGCTGTGGTCTAAACCACTGAGGCCTAGGGCTTGCCGATCAGAAGGTTGGCGGTTCGAATCCCTGCAACGGAGGTGAGCTCCCATTGCTCAGTCCCTGCTCCTGCCCACCTAGCAGTTTGAAAGCATGTCAAAGTGCAAGTAGATAAATAGGTACCACTCCGGCGGGAAGGTGAACGGCATTTCCGTGCGCTGCTGTGGTTCGCCAGAAGCAGCTTAGTCATGCCTGGCCACATGACCCGGAAGCTGTACACCAGCTCCCTCGGCCAGTAAAAGCGAGATGAGTGCTGCAACCCCAGAGTCGTCCACGACTGGACCTAATGGTCAGGGGTCCCTTTACCTTTACCTTAAAACACTTAGGGAAGTTTTTAAATTGTGATATTTTAAATGTATTTTAATGTTTGGTGGAAGCCGCCCAGAGTGGCTGGGGAGACCCAGCCAGATGGGCGGGGTACAAATAATAAATTATTATTATTATTATTATTATTATTATTATTATTACAGGTGGACATTAGTGTTTACCCATTTGTCCTACTAGGAAATCCTTTTTGAACCAGCATGTCTTCAGCTGTTTCCAGAAAGTGCAGTTAGTGAGCGCTTGTCGCGTCTGAACAGGAATGCTATTCCATAGAACAGGGGGCAGCCATGCTAAAAGCCCTGTTCTGAGTTATGGTGGAGTTCAGTTTATTTATTAAAGTTAGGAACTTTTAGGAGGAACTACTGGACGTTATGAGCATGACGGCATGTGGCTGGTACTGTGCAAAACATTCATGCGTAAGCAGTGACAAGGCCCCAGTGCACTGCTGTGTGAAAGCCCCCCCCCCCTGCGTGTTTAAACAATGTGGTCCAATGCAGATTGATTCAGAAGTAAGTCCCGTTCAGGTCAGTAATGCACTTTAATCCAAGAAAAGCATGCCGAAGGTGGCAGCCTTGGAGAGAATGAGGCCTGGTTATTTGGATGCAGTTTCTGACCATGCTCCCTCTCTCTCACTTCTCCAGTTTCCTGTTCAAAGCCAAGAAAGCCACCACCTTCATCAGCCCTCCTCCAGTCGTCCCCACCGTACCTCGGCTGGAAGAGGAGGTGGTTCCAGATAATCGAGATGACCCCGAGATCATCATGAACACCACAACGGTAACAAGGACGTGGCTCTTTGTGGGGCTTGGCATGCAATCTCTTGATAGAAGCGGGGATTCCTCCTTTACTTTGGGGTGCTCGGATGTTCTTTGCTACATGTCGAGGGCATCTTTTTTTCTGGGTGGAGCTAAAGCATGATTCACGGACCAGTTTCAGAGCATGTGGCCTTCTCCCAGAGATGGGATGCTTGGGGAAATGTTTTGAGTTTAAAAATCCTGCACATAGCTCCTCTCTTCCTTCAGCTTGCACCAAAAGAGTTATTACTTCTTAGCTTAAGCTACCCACAGTTTGTCATTAGCCCTTTCTTCTTACAGTATTACTACTCAGTTCGGATCTTTGCCGGCCAGGAGCCTACCTGTGTCTGGGTAGGCTGGGTCACACCTGACTACCACCAGCACGACATGAACTTTGACCTCACCAAGGTGCGCAACGTCACTGTCACCATGGGTGACGACAAGGGAAACATCCACGACAGGTGAGAGCTAGCCGGGTTCCCTTCGCCTTGTGGGTCTGTCATAAACATTTCCTCAGGCCCCTGTCTTAGTTGATTGGGGGTGAAGGTTGGAAGGAGGCCCGGCAAAGATAAAACAAGGACCTCAAATGCTCATCCATGAATGTTTATAAAAGGACTGAGCACAAAAGGATGAGCACAAAAAGAGGCTACAGACAAGAGGGGTGATGGGAATTGTAGTTCAGGAACATGTGGAGGGCACCAGGTTGGGGAAGCCTTGCTTTTCAGGGCTTAGTGGTACCTCAAGAAGGTCTTGGGCAGAAGGACTCTTCAACTGTTTCTCCCTTTCGTAGCATCAAGCGAAGCAGTTGCTACATGGTTTGGGGAGGGGATTTCGTCTCCAGTACCCAGCAGACTCGGGTCAGCACCGTGGACCTGGTGATTGGCTGCCTCGTTGACCTGGCGACAGGCCTCATGACCTTTACAGCCAACGGGAAAGAGGTCAACACTTTCTTCCAGGTGAGTGGGGCACCTTCGGGGTGGAAGGGCAGAACACTTTTTTCAGGACACTGTGGAGTACAGAGAGGTGGTCATCATACAGTGCATATTTAATTTAAGGAATTTGCCACCACAAGGTGTGGGGATGGATGCTGGCTTTAGATAGTCTTTAAATGGGATTTTAAAATAGATGCGGAACTGTCGGTAAGCAATAGCTTAATGCAACCTCCATTTTCAACCTCCAACCACCGACATTGGAGACACACAGGAGGGGAATTGCTGGCTGGAGCTTCTATATTCTCCTGTGAGGCTTTCAGAAAACAGTCCTCTTTCTAGAGCTTGGTCAAGGATGCCTGTTATATGCACCTGCCATGTTCTGAACCGATGAAAGCTTCAGCCAGGTTGAAAGTTGCCAACCCCTCCAGCAAAGGTTGTGAGTGGACAAAACAATCCTCTGTCTCCAGACTACATCCTCCAGGCTTGTGGAGAACTACAGAGCCTTTAAGGGCCAACCCTCTGCTCTAAAGGCGGGCAAGTCTCCTCTGCCCCATACGCTGCCTCCTGGTGTGTTCCCTGCACCACCAGGCTGGTGATGTGCAGTGGGAAGCATCTGGTTCTTCATGGGAAGGTGCCCATAAGGATCAGGCTCTGGCCCAATAGACTGTCTTAGAGATTTCTCTGGGGGCTCCTATCCCTCAGCCTGAGGCACAATGGGCTCCCCTTCTTCCACAGTCAGCTTTGAGCCCTAAACCTGATCTGGTTCCCTGACTCCCTTCCAGGTTTCCATCTTGTGTCTGGATCGCTGCTAGATTCAGGGGTTGTGAAACCACGCATGTAAAGGCTCTCCTACACCACAGACTTAAACTACTTTACCTGGTGTGTCTGATTTAGCGTAGTGGCCAAAAATGTCAGGTGTATGTGCATGTCAGAGACTGCAGGACCAATACTCTCTGATTTGCTTGAATGTATTTACAAAAGGGGGCTCCTATCCCTCAGCCTGAGGCACAATGGGCTCCCCTTCTTCCACAGTCAGCTTTGAGCCCTAAACCTGATCTGGTTCCCTGACTCCCTTCCAGGTTTCCATCTTGTGTCTGGATCGCTGCTAGATTCAGGGGTTGTGAAACCACGCATGTAAAGGCTCTCCTACACCACAGACTTAAACTACTTTACCTGGTGTGTCTGATTTAGCGTAGTGGCCAAAAATGTCAGGTGTATGTGCATGTCAGAGACTGCAGGACCAATACTCTCTGATTTGCTTGAATGTATTTACAAAAAAATAATAAAAAACAAATAAACTGCCCTGAAATAATTGATAAAAGCCGGTATATATCATTGTTTTAAATATATTAAAAATAGACAAAATATATACCTGACTGAGCATCCTGACAAAAATGGTACTGGGCATCCTTGCAATGCTACAATTCCCAGCATTCATTGGGAGAAAAAGTTACAAGTTGAAACCCTTTTCCTATGTGTCTTACTGCGTCATCTTAAACACCTGTCATGTTGCAGGTGGAGCCAAACACGAAGCTGTTTCCTGCTGTTGTTGTCCTCCCAACAAGCCAGAACGTAATCCAGTTTGAACTGGGCAAGCTAAAGGTAAGGACCAAACTGCCAAATAGTAGTGTTTTTGCACACATCCCAATCGCCGAGCCATGAGGGACTCTAGGGCTCCAGCCTTTATCCAGGTTTCGGTTTCCTTGAAATGAAGGTTAATGCAGACTGTGGTGTCTTCAGGATATATGGTTACATTTGCATATAAATACAACCTTAGCATAGACTGGAGGTCCTCACAGCATTAACACCCCAAGAGATCTTGCCTCCACATTAAGTTCCCAGACTATAGCTCTGGGTACAGCACAGAGTAAAGCAAGCCTTTGTGTCTCCAGCTTCCAGCATCAGCCTAAACCTTCTCACAAACAGCCTTCCCTTAACCTCCTGTTCTCCATCATAGGATCACATGGCATCCAGCCAGATGAAGTGGGAGAAGGCCCATCCTTTTGTCTGTTTAGCAACAGGACAACTTATTTGGACATATAAATGGAAGTACTTAGTTGGCCAGCTGAGGGCATTACCTTAACAAAGAAACGTGTCTAACTGGTTCAGTTGCTTCTTCTGCTAGATTCTAAACCGCACTGCATAGTGGATCACAGGCTTGGAAGGGACACACAGATATCCAGACTGAACTCCCCTCAAAACTATAACAGTATTTTAGAACAGAGGGAAGCTTGCAGTTGTGACATTCAGAGTGACTACATTCTTCTGTCTCCTCCCCTGGCAGAACATCATGCCCATCTCAGCTGCCATGTTCCGCAGTGAGCGGAAGAACCCAGAACCCCAGTGCCCACCACGGCTTGCCATTCAGATGCTGACACCGATGACCTGGAGCCGTATGCCCAATGAGTTCCTGCGGGTGGACGTTGCCCGTTTCAGCGACCGGCATGGGTGGATGGTTGAGTGTACAGAGCCTAACATCATGATGGCCCTCCACATTCCAGAGGAAAGCCGGTGAGTCTCCTATAACCCCCCCCCCCGTAGGAATTACAGCGGAGCTCTACCAAGTTCTAAGGCAGATTAGCCATTTCAGCACTGCGGAGAGCTCCTAATGAGCCACTTGCTCCCTCAAAGGGCTGGAAGAAAACGGAGGCCTTTTGAGCATCTCTCCTCCAGCTCACCTCTCAGAGGTCTCATGCACACCATTCATTTGAAGCAGGGGGCTCTCTTGATAGTTCCACCACCTTCAGAAGTTTGGGGTAGTGGTGGCCCTGGAGAGGACATTCTCTGCGGCAGCCCTAAGTCGCAGAATTCATTCCCTACAAAGGTGTGTCTAGCATCTTAGAGCTTACACTGGCATTGGCCATCTGAAGTGTGAGTTTTCAGGACCTACCTATTCCTGTTACTGTAATTTATTTTAATACTGTTTTTAATACTGACTTTTAAGTGGTTGCAACCTGCTTTGGGTTCTGCTGGTGAAAAGCAGGAAACAACAACAACGATATAAAATGATGATAATGTGTACACTAAACTACAAGCACTCTTGAGTTATTTCCTCATCCGAAAAGCCTGTGAAGAGACGCCCTGTTAAGAAAATGTAAAGAGGAAAAGAAGTGTTAAGATTATCAACATGCGTAGTTACAGACCTGTGTTAAGCCTATTATATTAATAATTCACCCTTTGCATCTGTTTTGCTCTATTTTGTTTTTAACTTGTACTTCCCTAAAAAAAATTGTAGGGAGGTATTTAATGATGATGATGATGATGATGATGATGATAGTGCTGGGAATTGTAGCTCCATGAGGGATAAACTACATTTCCCATGACTCTTTGAGCCAGTGTGGTGTAGTGGTTAAGAGCGGTAGACTTGTAATCTGGTGAACCGGGTTCGCGTCTCCGCTCCTCCACATGCAGCTGCTGGGTGACCTTGGGCTAGTCACACTTCTCTGAAGTCTCTCAGCCCCACTCACCTCACAGAGTGTTTGTTGTGGGGGAGGAAGGGAAAGGAGAATGTTAGCCGCTTTGAGACTCCTTCAGGTAGTGATAAAGCGGGATATCAAATCCAAACTCTTCTTCTCTTCTTTTAATGTGTTTATTAAATATTTTCTTGGTTTACAAAAGTATGTGCAATGAGCTTTAAATGTAAGTTATATATGCAGCCCTAGGCTCAGCTTCCTTGTGGAGAACTAGAGCTTTTACAAAAAGACGATGCCCACGCCTGGAGTACAGGGTACTTCCTGCCACACAGTGCCCTCATGTCCCCCTCTTCTGACTCCCCTTCACAGGTGCATAGACATCCTGGAGCTTTCAGAGCGCCTGGACCTGCTGAAATTCCACTCGCATACCCTGAAGTTGTACTGCGCTGTCTGCGCTTTGGGCAACAACCGGGTTGCGCATGCCCTGTGCAGTCACGTGGACGAGTCTCAGCTGCTGCACACCATCGAGAGCAACCATCTGCCTGGCCTTCTGCGCAGCGGCTACTACGACCTGCTCATCGGCATGCACCTGGAGTCCGCCAAGCGCTCCCGCCTCATGATGAACAGCGAGTTCATCGTCCCCATGACGGACGAGACCAAGAGCATCACGCTCTTCCCGGCCGGCACCAAGAAGCCTGGCCTGCCCGGGGTGGGCATGAGCACCTGCCTGCGCCCACCGTTGCACTTTGTGGACACCTGCTTCGTCAGCAACAGCAAAGAACTGTACCAGCTGAGCCCGTCCATCCCCTTGGACGTGCTGAAGGTGAAGGCTATCAACATGCTGACTGAGGCCGTCCAGGACGGCGGGCAGCACACCCGCGACCCCGTTGGGGGCAGCGTGGAGTTCCAGTTCGTGCCGGTCCTCAAGCTGATCTGCACCCTCCTCATCATGGGCGTCTTCGAGGACGAGGACGTGCGCCACATCCTCAAGATGATCGAGCCGAACGTCTTCGTGGAGCCCAAGGAGGAAGAGGAGGCGCCGGCGGATGCTGAGGAGGGAGGGGAAGAGCAAGTGCCCGCAGAGGAAGAGGAGGAAATGGCGGCAGCGGCGGAAGAAGACGAAGAGGGGGCGGAGAAAGAGGCCGGAGGGGGGAAGAAGGAAGAAGTGGAGGGAGGCGAGAAGAGGGAGCTGAAAGCCATCGAGGCCGGGGAAGCGGAAGCCAAGGAGGATGAGGAGGGGTTGGAGGAAGGCCTGCTGCAAATGAAGCTTCCTGAATCGGTCAAGCTGCAGGTAAAGGGTGTGGCTTTGGGGTTTCCTCCCCACACCCCCCACACCCTCCAGATCACCCAACCTCTGTGATCCTTCAGCAGTGGCTTCCCAGCCATCTTATTCCCACCGCCAGAGTCAGTTAGCTCCGTTCCCTGCCCAAACAATGGACCACACACTTTTAACGGGATCGAGGGCATCTTGTTCTTGGCATCTTGGCTGGCCGCTTTAAGAACCGGATGCTGGACTAGATGGGCCATTGGCCTGATTCATAAGGGCTCTTCTTATGTTCTAGGGAAGCACGAAAGGAGCATGAGGCAAACGCTTGTGGGTGGGTGGGTGTGAGGTCTGCATGTGTGAGATTGAATGGATGGTGGCTGTAGCGGTTGTGCTTCTGTGACCATGTGAGAAAGCAAGAGTGTGTTTTGGGTTGTACCCAAGTGAGTTTCAACTCGGAGCGGATGCGCTGAAATTAATAAACATGTTATTTCATTCCACCGGTTCTAAGCTCAGTTTGAGCCAACCCTCAGTGGTTTGGCTCTGGCCCCACCCATGGGCTGCCCACTTTTAAATGGGGGAAGGGACATCTTGTCCGCTTGGCCACTGTGAAAACAGGATGCTGGACCTGATGGCCGTTGGCCTGATCCAGGGCTCTTGTTATGTAACACCTGAGCCAGCTCTGTGAGCACCATTCAGCTACCGGGTACCTGAAAGACCTGTCTCTGTGTAGTCCTCCTTTGAGCTCATTCCATGTCCCATCTCCAGTTGGTATGTACATTTGTTGTTGTTTAGTCCTGCCCAACTCTTCATGACCCCATGGACCAGAGCACGCCAGGCACTCCTGTCTTCCACTGCCTCCCGCAGTTTGGTCAGACTCATGTTGGTAGCTTCGAGAACACTGTCCAACCATCTCATCCTCTGTCGTCCCCTTCTCCTTGTGCCCTCCATCTTTCCCAACATCAGGGTCTTTTCCAGGGAGTCTTCTCTTCTCATGAGGTGGCCAAAGTATTGGAGCCTCAGCTTCAGGATCTGTCCTTCCAGTGAGCACTCAGGGCTGATTTCCTTCAGAATGGATAGGTTTGATCTTCTTGCAGTCCATGGGACTCTCAAGAGTCTCCTCCAGCACCATAATTCAAAAGCATCAATTCTTCGGCGATCAGCCTTCTTTATGGTCCAGCTCTCACTTCCATACATCACTACTGGGAAAACCATAGCTTTAATCATAGAATCATAGAATCATAGAGTTGGAAGAGACCACAAGGGCCATCCAGTCCAACCCCCTGCCAAGCAGGAAACACCATCAAAGCATTCCTGACAGATGGCTGTCAAGCCTCTGCTTAAAGACCTCCAAAGAAGGAGACTCCACCATACTTTAACTATACGGACCTTTGTCGGCAAGGTGATGCCTCTGCTTTTTAAGATGCTAAGCCCCAAACCTCCTCCTCTCTCCTTCTCAGTCCTTTCCACCCAGCCCTGGTGACTGTGGCTCCTCTCCCCATTGTGCCGACTCCTCTCTCCCCCTCCCCCCCTCTTCCCACAGATGTGCAACCTGCTGCAGTTCTTTTGTGACCGCGAGCTGCAGCACCGTGTGGAAGCCATCATTGCTTTCTCGGAGCGCTATGTGGACAACCTGCAGACCAACCAGCGCCAGCGCTACAGCACCCTCATGCAGGCCTTCACCATGTCCGCCGCAGAGACGGCCCGGCGCACCCGAGAGTTCCGCTCCCCTCCTCAAGGAGCAGGTACTGGGGAGGGGGCAATGGGGAGCAATGGGGAAAAGGAGGTGGCTAGGCAGGGCTTCAGCCAGTGAAGAGGTACAACTTCCTGTAATGCCCCTATGTCAAAAGCCGATAATATTCTCACACAGCACTCCAGAAAATTATTATTATTCATTATTTATTGTATAGTGCTATTACTGACCACCTTGCTGAGGAAATCCCGGGTAAGTTTGAAAGCCCTGGTGCTAGCCTCTGATTGATATAGCAGAAGCTAATTGATATAGCAGAAGCAAATTGATATAGCAGAAGCAAATTAAGTTTCATTTTGGGATTCAGAACATAAGCTGGGAGCCTGAAGGGCCCTGCTCTGCTTCTCTCCACCTGGCTTGGGGCGGGGCCTGACAGGCTCCAGAAAGGAGTGCTGCTGCTGCTGCTGCTGCTGCTGGGCAGAGAGGGCTCCATTTTTGTTTTTGTTTTGTTTTTAAATTGCTTTTATTTTTTATCTATGTCATTTTAAATTGTGATTGATATTAATGCTGTATTCTTAGTTTTAGATTTTATGATTTATGTGGAAATTGTTTTCCATTTGGTTGTGTACTTTTTGATGTGTTTTATTTATTGTTTATGACTTTTGTTATGTTGGTAATTATGTAAATCTTGTCGTGCTGTAAGCCGCCTTGAGCATTGTTTTTACTACGGAAAGGCGGCTTACAAATAAAACGATGAATGATGATTGAATGACGTTCAGCACTTGATGTTTTGCTGTTCTGCTAAATTTGTATCCTGAGCAGCTATTGGTTTCCTGAGAGCAAGGGAAAGACTCTTCTAATGCACAGCCTTTCCCAACCTGGTGCCCTCCAGATGTGATGAGCTGTAACTCCTATCAGCCCCAGGTAGTTGTAGTGCAAAACATCTGGGGGGCACCACGTTGGGGAAGACTGGCATAGTACATTCAACAGGAAAGGCCCGGGTTCTCTGCTTAGCAGCATTCATCACTTAACACCAGTATGATGCTAGGTGCTGTATGGGACAAAAGCTGCGCAGGCTTGCAACCCACATCCTTGCAACCCACATGTGTTTCCTCCAGTGCACCCTGTGCCTTCTCTCCTCTGCAGATCAACATGCTGCTACACTTCAAGAATGGGGCTGACGAGGAGGAGTGCCCAGTACCGGAAGACATCCGGGATGAACTGCTGGAATTCCACGCTGATTTGCTGTCTCACTGTGGTAAGGAACACCTCTTCATTGCCCCTACCAGCTCTAAGCACACTGAAAGCCACTCTGCTTGATGCAGAGGAGTGCTGGGAAGCACCAGCTGAGGAACCTTCCCAGGGAACCCTGGTCTCACAGAACCAGATGAGGTGTGAAGAGGGCAGAGCTAAAACAGACAAGGCATCAGAGTCTCAGGTTGCTTGGGAAGGACCTGGGCGATGAGGAGACTTAGGGAGCTGTGGGAAGGCGTGGACCTTCAGTCCTCACAGCTGCCATTGGGGCAAGGTCTACTGGAAAGAGTTGCTGTGCTCACTAGGCCTGAGCTGTTTTGTTTCTTGGAATAAGGAGCTGACTTCACTGACAGTTTCTGAGTTATTGCTGACCTGCTGCCGACACCTGCCTTAACATCAGGACACATTCGCACCACATATTTAAAGCGCTGTGATACCACTTTAAACAGCCATGGCTTCCCCCAAGGAATCCTGGGAGTCGTAGTTTCTTAAGGGTGCTGAGAGTTCCATTTCGTAGATGCAAGCCACACCTTCCTCAGCTTATCCCTGTGGTGAATGACAGCTAGAAGCTTGCACTGAAAATCCAAACGGCAAGTGTGGGTTGTGAAGATGCTGTAGATGCCAAGGTCCACACTTGCACAGTGTGTTCTTGTCCACACACCCTGGCTGGCTTGGGCACCAGACTGGTTTCCCTCATTTTTTGACGTGTGTGCTCATTGGCTCTGCACATTCCCCAACAGGTATCCAATCAGAGGGTGAAGAAGAAGAGGAGGAGGAAGACACGTCCTTCTACCGGCGGCTGATGGGCTTAGTGGATAAGGTAGCGAGCTTCCGCAAAAAGGAGGAGAAAACAGAGGAAGAGCAGCCTGCAGAAGAGGAGCCAAAACCCAGTAGGTGCAAGAGTGGAGTTGGGGAAGAAAAGGGGGTGATTAAGGGGCTATTTTGCTGAGCGTTGAGGAGCATGGGCATGAGTCAGGAGGAGGCAGATTTCTTTAATGTCCTTAAGAAGTGTCCTTTGCCCGCTTGGTGACCTCCAGATGTTTTGCACTACAGCTCAGTATTTCCTCAACTCTTGTAGGCTGTCTAGCAGACCTCAATTCTCCCTCTCCCCAACCATGCAGGCACCCTGCAGGAGCTGATCTCGCACACCATGGTTCACTGGGCCCAAGAGTCTTTCATTCAGAGCCCGGAGTTGGTGCGGGTCATGTTCAGCCTTCTCCATCGGCAGTATGACGGCCTTGGGGAGCTAATCCGTTCCCTCCCCAAGGCCTACACCATCAACGCCAACTCTGTGGAAGACACTATGAGCCTGCTGGAGTGCCTGGGCCAGATCCGTTCACTGCTCATCGTCCAGATGGGGCCTGAGGAGGAGAACTTGATGATACAGAGTATTGGGTATGTGCCTCTATCCCTTCCTGTAGCCTCCTCCTTTATCCCACCCTGAAACAGTCCCTCCATGCTCCCTGGGTTCCTGGCACCTGCTCAAACGGAACTGTTACCTCTAATGAGCTGCCTGTGTCTAGTACAGAAATACATTTCCATATTACTCAGCCATCTTGATGTCAGGATGTCCTACACACAAGTAGAACCTTGGCAGAGACACATGCCCGACTGGCATGTTCCCTCCCTCCTGGGCGATCGTTCGGGAGCTTCAAAAGCATTCCTCAGCCTGAACATCACAGCGACTGATGCCAGAAGACATCAGCACACTTAGGGATCCGCAGAGGTTTGCGCAGTTGCGTAACAGAACTCAGCAACTCAGCATTTAGGCTAATCTACTTTATTTACATATAAACACACACGGAGCACTGCAACATGGCTCCCTCTCTCTCTAGCATCAGACAGCAAAGAGAAAGAACAAAGGACAATAGTCCCACTTCAGGGAACACAGTAAGACAAACATCCTGTCTACGTCACATCCCATTCCTGTGGAATCAAAACATACACCCAGTCATGTGACTGCGCACAGGGAATGAATCTCCAACACTTGGTTCATCTTACCCGGTACTGAGCTCTACGAGGTCTGAGGCAAGGATCTTTCCCTGCTGCCTGAGGCCCCTTCTCGCTAGAGACACCAGCGTAACATCCGCTCTGTCCATGAGCTATGACCCCACCCCACTGACTTTAGACTCCTTTCCATTTGCGGGGACAGCATCCCTCTCTGAGGCTAAGTCCGCTCCATACATTCAAAGCACTACGATACCACCTTAAACAGTCATGGCTTCCAAAGGATCCTGGGAGCTGTAGATTGTTAAGCATGCCGAGAGTTGGCCCCCTCACAGAGCTCCAATTCCCAGAATTCCCAGTGCAGAGAGATTTATTGATTAAGCTGCTCTGGGAATTGTAGCTCTGTGAGGGAGAATAGGGATCTGCTAACAACTCTCAGAACACTTAGCAAACTACAGCCCCCAGAAATCTTTGGGAGAAGCCATAACTGTTAAAGCAGAATCAAATTTGCTTTAAACGTATAGTGCTGTTGTGACTTGAGATGGTGAATGCCTAAGTCTTGGCAGCCCTCTGAATTTCGCTTTGTTTTAGTCCAGGCATAGGGAAACTCGGCCCTCCAGATGTTTTGGGACTACAACTCCCATCATCCCTGACCACTAGTCCTGCTAGCTAGGGATGATGGGAGCTGTAGCCCCAAAACATCTGGAGGGCCAGGTTTGCCTATGCCTGTTTTAGTCCTTCAACCGTGGAGTTGTGTGAACTACCACAGCACCATTGACAATGCATTTGCTGTACTGTCTCTTTGGGGAGATCAGTCAGATGGTACAACGGCTGGCTTTGAGCTGGGTGTCGTCTTCTCCGTCATATTCTTCAAAATTAGCTTCCAAAGTGCAACAACTGCACCCCACCTCCTTAAGAGTATAAGCAGAGCCCTGGTGGATCGGGTCAAGGGCTCACCTAGTCCAGCATCCTGTTCTCACAATGGCCAGTCAGATTCCAAGCGGAATCCAAACCCTCTCTCCTCCTGTGGTTTCCGGCAACCGGTGCAGTGGTACCTTGGTTTACAAACTTAATCCGTTCTGGAAGTCCGTTCTGAAACCAAAGCCGTTCTTAAACCAAGGCGCGCTTTCCCTAATGAGGCCTCCTGCCGCCGGTGCCCTTCCACCATTCGGCTTCCGTTCGTAAGACCGAGGTAAAGTTCGCTAACCGGAACACTACTTCCGGTTTTGTGGAGTTCGTATACCGAATAGTTCGTAAACAGGGCTGTTCTTAAACCGAGGTACCACTGTATTCAGAAGCATAGCGCAGAGGCATAGCATCACTATCATGGCTACTAGCCATTGATAGTCTTACCCTCCCCCACGTATTTGTCCTGCCCTCTCTTAATGCCTTCCAGGGTGGTGGCCATTCTCTCAGTCTGAAGCTCTTCCCCTTAAACACTCACGACTCCCCTCTACTCCCACTTGCTCTGTCTCTTGCATCTTGGCTTTGCATTCTCCGGTACTCAGCATCTTCCACCCTCGTGTCTTCCCCTGGCAGAAACATTATGAACAACAAGGTCTTCTACCAGCACCCCAACCTGATGAGGGCTCTGGGCATGCATGAGACCGTCATGGAGGTGATGGTGAATGTGCTCGGAGGAGGAGATTCGAAGGTAAGGAAGCTTGCTTTTGGCTAGCACAGGCCCACAGTTTGCAAGGCTTCTCATGGCTACGCACACACCCAACTAATTGATGGAGCAGGAGGGGGAGGAGGAGGAGGTGCGGTCTTCAGTGCAGGAGAGCGAGGGAGGTCCATAACTGGATCAAATGCTTTCTGCCACTCTGCAAGGAGGGAGGGAGGCATGGAGCTTTTTAACATGTGGAGAGAGCGCCTCCATCATGGCTGCTGCTGCTCTTGGCACCCATTTTGATCTTATAAAATCAATGTGATTATATATATATATATTTAAAAATCTTAAAAAATAGAGTGAAAAGAACTCACTGCTTCAATACTTTTCCAACGCTGGAGCTTTGAGGAACTCAGAGCTCTTATTTGATCAGTTCCCACGGAAAGGAGAAGCAGCGATAGCAGTTTGAAGTGATGCATCTCTCCTCCTTCAGGCCATACAGTGGGACTATGAACTGCTTCGTTATTGACAGGAAGGCACCCAATTTTTTAAAAAGCTCCCTCCAAGTGAACACACACACACACGCACACTCAGGGTGCTTCCGTGCAAGAGTTTATTGTGGACTTGGTGCACTGCAAGAGCGTGCAACAGCCATGCAATGCCATTACCCCATATTTCAGGAGAGGGGTGGGGTGGGTGAGATGGTAAAGCGGGTGTTTAGCAAAGCTGTTAAAAGGAAGCTGCCTTGTCCCTTGCTGAGCAGGAGATCCGCTTCCCCAAGATGGTGACCAATTGCTGCCGTTTCCTGTGCTACTTCTGCCGCATCAGCCGCCAGAACCAGCGCTCCATGTTCGACCACCTCAGCTACCTGCTGGAGAACAGTGGCATTGGGCTAGGTGAGCAAGGGCGCTTTGGAGCAGGGTTGGGGGAGTGCAATGGGGAGCTGGGGTGTGGAGGATCACAGCAGATATCAGCTGTCCAAAGATGGTGGGAATGGGCTTTTTCTGCGGTGGCTCCCCATTTGTGGAATGCTTTCCCCAAGGAGTCTCGCCTGGCCCCTTCATTATATATCTGTAGGTCCCCAGCAGAAATGTTTCTCTTTAACCAGGTGTTTGGCTGATGAACATAAATGTAGAAATATTCTCACACAGGTGAAATTTGCTCCTCCATTTCCATGTGTGTCTGGTGTCAAAATTGAAGGGCAAACCTTTTTTTTTTTTTTTTGGTCTGCTTCCATTATTCTGTGAAATTCTGATTAATGCGGTGGCGGTGGGACGCGGGTGGCGCTGTGGGTTAAACCACAGAGCCTAGGGCTTGCTGATCAGAAGGTTCGGCGGTTCGAATCCCCACGACGGGGTGAGCTCCCGTTGCTCGGTCCCTGCTCCTGCCCACCTAGCAGTTCGAAAGCACGTCAAAGTGCAAGTAGATAAATAGGTACCGCTCCGGCGGGAAGGTAAATGGCGTTTCCGTGTGCTGCTCTGGTTCGCCAGAAGCAGCTTAGTCATGCTGGCCACATGACCGGAAGCTGTACGCCGGCTCCCTCGGCCAGTAACGTGAGATGAGCACTGCAACCCCAGAGTCGGACACGACTGGACCTAATGGTCAGGGGTCCCTTTACCTTTACCTTCAAAACAAATTAAGAAAGCATAAGATGTGGCCCTGCAAATCTATCCATTTCTCTTTAGCAGGGGAGGATTAAACCCCATTTTGAAAAATTAAGCAGTTGAATCTTTTCAAAGTTGTTTTTTTTTTTCCTTTTTGCCTCTAACACAGACCTACCCAAGTTGTGTCATTCCAGCTACAACTTGAGGGCAGTGACTCCTCTATCCCCTTTTGTCAGGCCATGCTCTGCCCCTTGGGCCTTCAGTTCTGCCTGTTCTTACTGTTTGCTTTGCTCCTCTAGGCATGCGCGGATCCACACCCTTGGACGTGGCAGCCGCTTCTGTCATCGACAACAACGAGCTGGCTCTGGCCTTGCAAGAGCAAGACCTGGAGAAGGTAACAGGCATGGCCAGAAAATACCAAACAGGAGTTGGATGTAAAGTGTGGCTAAGGACCAGCTTTGGGTATTAACAGCATACTGGCTACAAGAAGGCTCCTCCCCTTCCACAAGTCCGCCCCTCTCCTTTCTCCCTCCCCAAAACCATGGCATTGCTGCCCTCCTGCCCATGTCCCTTAGCTCAGGGATCACCAGCATCCTTGAGGTCTTCCTCTTCTGCCCACAAAGGCTTTCATCCCTGCCCCCATGAGGTGGTGATGGTGGTTGCCTTTTCCCCTGTGACAATATCATAGAGCTGAAATGGCAAGAGTGGCACTCTTTACCACTTCCTCTTTCCCCTCTATGTGCTTTTCAGGGTGCACGTGAATTCTTTTTACCCAGACCACGTGGGAAAGTGAAGTGTGTGTGTTCTTTCTTTCTGCCTCTCAGGGGGATAGGGGAGAGAAGAGATGAGAGGTGGTGGCACCCATGGCAGTGATGCAGAAATCCAAATGGGGCCTAAAACATCACTGACTTCCCCCTTATTATTATTTATTATTATTATCATCATTTATTAAATTTCTATACTGCTCTTCATCCCAGAATGACAGGGTGATTTGCAATATAAAAACACAAAAATGCATGCCATAATAACAAGCAAAAACATCACCCCTCTCCAGTCTAAAAGGCCATGGATTGTTTAATTAATCTTTTTGCCTGGTGCCTAAAGATATTGCAATGAAGGCACCTGGCGAGCCTCCTTGGGGAGAACATTCCACAAGTGGGGAGCCACCGCAGAAAAGGCCTGTTCTTGTGTTGCTGCCCTCTGGACCTTTTGCAGAGGAAGCACACAAAGAAGGGTGTGAGATTATGATTGTAGGGTCCAGGTCAGTTCATATGGGGAGTGGCAGTTCCCTTAGCTGTTCCTTGCCTTCACAGCAGCAGCCTAGGCAGCCTTTTTGTTCAGTTGTGAGGGAGTAAACTCCTCTGCAATTGCTTAGCAACCGCATCCCACCTCTCTTCCTTTCCTGAGCAGCGATGCTGAAGCTAGCTATCTAAAGGTCATAAATGACGACAGGATCAATACACATCCTGCCCACCGCCGAACGCAGTATGCCTCTGAATGCCGATTGCCAGAAATCGCAGAAATATGGAGTGTTTATATGAGCTTCTGGTTTGCCACTGTGAGAATAGGGTGCTGGACGGGATGGGATCCAGCTAAAGGACTCCTCTTCCATTCTTCTTGCCTATTGATTTCATGGATGCAGACCTGTCGCTCATGTGCAGTCACTTACTCTGTGGTTTGTGACTCTTGTCAGTTAGTCATGAGCGTAGCCTTTTTTTAAGTCCAAGGAAATGAGAGTGAATTATCCCAGTCATGAATCTGGTCCTCCACTATTTTACTCCATTGGGGTGGATGCCCTATGGCAGTGGTGTCCAAACTTTTTCCAAAGAGGGCCAGATTTGATGAAGTGAAGGGCCGTGAGGGCTGACCAAAGTTGTCCACCTTTTTTTTTAGGATTGCAGTTGTTGACCTTTTTTAGTTGTTGAGCCTCTTTCAGGATTGAAGTTGTTGAGGGTTTTTTTTACCCCGGGAAATGAACTGCCACAGGGGCCGGATTAAGCCGAACGGTTAGGCCCCCGAAACGGACTTTGGGCATGCCTGCCCTATGGATAAAGGCATGGAAGGACTGGAGCGTTGCTATCAAGTCTTCCACTCTCCCTTGCTTCCCCAGGTGGTGACGTACCTAGCCGGGGCCGGCCTCCAGAGCTGCCCCATGCTGCTCTCCAAGGGATACCCCGACATTGGCTGGAACCCCTGTGGAGGCGAGCGTTA